>PVIH01005241.1:27766-127147 GCA_004025045.1 Sigmodon hispidus
AGTGAGTCAGGTGTTCCTATAGATGGACTGGGGTTTGAAGGGTCAGTCCAGGGTGTTTCTGATCCCAAGCTATTCAGTGGTTGTGGTTTGCTGCTTGGGCATGTTTGGCTTTTTTTTCTTGTTTGTTTGTTTAGAGACCACTAGTGAGTGGGTACATCCCCTGCTTATCTCTCTGAGTTTGTGATACTTCGCTCAGGAGAATATTCTCCAAATCCATCCATTTGCCTGTGAATTTTAGGATATCATTTGTGTGTGCATGCATGCACATGTCCATTCCATACAAAGCTTTGCAAAGATCTGTTTAAGAATAACTACTGTGGCTTCATCAAAATGAACAATGTTAAAGCACCAGATACATACTGCTAAGGGAATTGCTGAGATAAATTGTTTGCTTATGGATATCTGCTGCACACAATAAAATGCATCTGCATTTGCTAAAATGGGAAACTGCCCAAAATATTTTAAGTAAAAAACAAACTATACAGAAATATTGTCTTTCATAAAACAATTGTTTTTAAAACTGAAGTCATACCAGGATATTATGGAAAAGACAAATATCCTGATTAATCAGAAACTGTTATGTCTGCATATGGAGTCAAAGGTAATTTATTTCTATATTATGCCAGATAGTGTGTGTGTATATGTCTGAATGTATGTATGTATTATAATAGTATGTATTTATAGAAGCATATATACACATAGGGGTATATGGGTGTATACATATACGTAGCCTCTCACTATATAATCCAGGCTTGTGTTAAAATCATGACTTTCCTGCCTCAGCCTGCTGCGTACAAGAATTGCAGGCATGCACCACTCATCTCATTCAACTGGACTATTTCCTTCTAAATGGTGTTTAACAGACAAAAATTTAAGTCATTATTGTTTTGCCTTGGAGGTGTAGCTCAGTGGTAACACACCTGTCAAACCTGTCCAGTAAGCATAAGGCATTTTAGCAATGAAAAATAGTTACTGTTTTATTTATAAAATACTCCGTGACTAACTGAGGGGATCAGAGAAAGCCCTAAGTGTATGAAATCTTGAGTGGATGTATACTGTTGACATGGGCATAACCATGTCCAGGATCTCAAATGCTTCGGCCCCCAGAGAGGGGAAAATCCTCCCATGGTGAAGTTCAGAGAGATGTCAAAGCCTTCTTCTGGTCCTAGTGCAAATGTTAACAGTGTGTGCAGATAATGTCCACTGTAGCTTTCTCATCCCTAAATGTTTATGGCCCGAAGACTGCTTCTCTACAAAGAATGCTCCTACCAAGACTAAGTCTGCCTCCTTGTTCAGCTGTATACCACTTCCTTGGTTCAACGGTTTGCAATAAGCCCTCCCTGTTAAACTTACATAATAAACACAGCGACCTTCCTGAGTACTGCAGCTTCACCATCAGAGAGCCCAGACCACCCAATCCCAGATTTTCTGTTTGTCTTTTCTTCATTCTCTCACTGCTCCAGTCATTTTCTGGAGCTAAGCAGAGTTCAGCAACTCCCGATTCCATCTTCCAGTCTTACTTTAAGATAATCTCGTCTGAGGTCATGTAAGCTAGGTTCTTACGAGTTCTTTGCAATTAGTCAAAATAGTGACTGCCTGTCCTTGCCTCTTTTCCATACCAATCTTCAAGGCCATTTTTCTCTTGCTTTGACATCTGTCATTAGTCTAATGAAGCTCATTGTTGTTATCCACAAATAGGTATCTGTAAACTAGCCTCTACACTAAGATCTCTTCTCAGACCCAAGTCAACACTCAAAGCTACTTACAGATGTGCATCATATCTCTGAAACTTTGAGTTACCCAAAGGACCGTCTGCAAATGAAGTTTGTCAAGGCTGTGTTTTGCTTTCTTGTCTAGCTCACACACTTTGAACAGAATCCTTTTCATAGTTCACTTAGTGCCATGTTGGTGTGTCTTTAAGCTTTTTGTTGGTGATGATACAGTTTCAAGTTGCCCCAAATGTGGTATGAACTGCTACCTAATTCTCTAGAGTGCATGAAGCTGTGGATTTGCCTTACAGAAAACAATGCACGTTAAATTAACTTCTTCCAAGCATGATGAATTGTAGTGCCATTTGATATTCTAGATAAATTAAGTGTATATAACAACTAAGGTACCTTCCTAATTAATTAAACTCTTAAAGTCAAGCTATGCTTGTTTGGTTTGCTTTGGTCCTAGGATTGAACCCAGGGCCTCCAGCACACTAGGCAAGTACTCTACCACTAAGCTACATCCAAAGCTGTGTATTAACTTATAAAATATTGTAGCTAGAGGCTGAAAGAAACCAGCCCTGTCTTTCCAAAAGAAATAATTATCCTTGTTTAATTAAAGATTAAATTAAGGCTTAAATCTGAGGTCTCCTCCAAGCCCCCATTTTGAACACTTGTTCCTCATCATATAACACTTTTGGGAAACTGTGGGACATCTGAGAGATGGGTCATAGCTTGCAGAAGTAGGTCACTGGTGTTGGGGCTTTGGAAATTATCCCCACATGAATGGTCATACCATCCTAAATATATCCAATAATGTCTAAAAGTTCTTCGTAGCCCCTGGTTGTGACTTCTCACCTCTGTTTCCTGGTCTTCAGTGAGAGTGATGACATCTTCACATTTCCAGGAGCTGAGAAAACCTGAAATGCATTTCTCTCTACAATGGACTGAAATTCTCTTAAACCAGGAGCCAAAATAAATCTTTTGTTCTTTAAATTGTTGTTGTCCGGTGTTTGTGTCACAGCCACACAAAAGCAATTGATACGCTCCATATACACTAATTCAATGTTTGCCACAACTCTGTAGGACATAATTATTGTGAAAGACATCAGTTTTGTATAGTTGACTTTCCCCATCCACAATCACCATGGTCACAGATTCAGCCTTAAAATGATGAAAATTGATAAAAAGTTGTATCTAAACTGAACCTAGGAAGACACTGAGTGGTGATGACAATGACAGCAGAGATGTAACTGGTTTCTGGCTGGGACTTTCAGGCCTAGCCTCAAAGTTTAGACCTATTCACAGCCCCATTGCCACTTTGCTTCAAAGAAGCACACAAAAGCTTATATTCATATCATGCTGATCAGCCTAGGGCCCAGGCGTATTGCTGGCTAGCTGTTGCTCTTAAACTAAACCATCTTGTCCAGCCATTCTGCTTGTTACCTTTTCTCAGCATCATGTCAACTGCTTTCCTCTGTGTCTCCTGGCATCTCTGCTCTGCTCTGAGATGTTCCCAGAGTTTTCTTAGTCTGGTAGACCCACCCACACTTCCTGTCTGCCTTTGACCAATCAACATTTTTATTAAAACAGTAGATGGAACAATTATTTATAATAGTACAGAACACAATTCCACTACACAGCAGTGAGGAAGCTTTTTTTCCTAAATAATAGGAGTTAACTATTTATAGCATGTCTCCATTGCATTAAGTCTTATGAATTATCTAGATAGTGTTCAAATACCTTAAGGAGTTGTGCATAGGTTAAATAAAACACTCTTCTACTTTGTACAAGAGGCTTAAGTTTTTATGAATTTGTGTCATCTGGGAATTCCTGTGGAAGGAGGTTCGGAACTGATGTCCTAAGGATTCCAAAGGACTGTTTGAATCTGGACAATATGGCAGCAGAAAGTTTCAGAGGTTTTCCTAGTTCTAGATGTCAACTTGACACATTCCAGAACTGTCTGTGAAAAGTTTCAACTGGGGGATTGCCTTGATTAGAACGTCCTGTAAGGGGCTGGAGAGATGGCTCAGCCGTTAAAGGCTAGGCTCACAACCAAAAATATAAGAATGTCCTGTAAGCGTGTTTTTGGCCATTTTATTGATTGCTAATTGATGGATGCACAGAGCTCAGCCTACTGTGGGCAATGCCATCTCTGGGCAGGTATGCCAAGGCTATATAAGGAAGTTTTCTGAATCTCAGCCAGAGAGCAAACCAGTAAACTGTGTTCTTTTGTGGTTTCTGCTTTAGGTTCCTAGCTTGAGTTCTTGCCCTGAATTCTCTTGGTGGTAGATTATGACCTAGATATAGAAGCCAAACAAGCCTCTCCTGAGTAACTGTTAGTCAAGATGCTTATCACAGCAACAGAAAGAAAGTGAGAACAGAGGTTAAGCACCACCTCAGAATATACATTGCCCTGGAAAACCCAGCCTCAGGGAGGGCTGAAGACCAGCTACTGAAGACCCAGGGTAAGAGGGCTTTCAGGGAAGGGAAGGCAAGCACTCTAAGAGTAAGAAAGTGATGCAGCATCATGATGCTGAAAGCCTGGGGAAATGGAGATACCAGTGCCTTCCATGAATGGAACACATGACTCCCATGGATTGTTTCTCTGCTGCTTATAGTGGTACCCAGGTCAAGTTGGTACCAGCCATTGGTAGGAGAATAATATGTGGAGCCTGGGCTTGCCTCTCCGTGTTACCAAAGTCTCCTTGGACACACTATACTATACTGACCTTGAAGGCTATTCCCTGTATCCCACAGGTAGAAACACCTAAAAAGGCAGTGATCAAGGATGTTAATCCAATCCCACAGAGGAAGGGCTGGAACTGTCCTTTGGCCACTTGCTAATTACAACAATATGAGTCTGCACTAGAGGGTTTGCTCTGAGACTCATTTTCAGAATAACTTACAGCTAACCTTCATCACATCTCACATTGCTCTTGTTGGAAGACTCAGGAGAGTTAGGTGGCAGTGGATTGGTTTAATTTGTTTGACATTCTCCACTTAGAGAACTGGGGCCTCTTTAGGCCACACAGTATCCACTGTGGCCTTGAAAATTTCTCTCCTTAACTCCATCCCCTTGCTTTGGAGTTAGTGAAATAAAAATAAAGTGGCAAAAAATTCTGAGACTTGTTTACGGTTCACATTGAAATTCAGAATTCCTTGCTGGTGAGTGTGCAGAATGAGAGTCCTTCAGTGTCTGCAGCCTGCCAGGACATCTCTCCATGTATTCCATCTCTTCCAATAGAAACATAGAAATTTGTGGAATGTATAGTTATTCCTAGTAAATTTATATTTGCATTCTTATAGCCTTTTCAAACTTAAAGTCAGATAATTAATATAAATTAATATTCTCTCGCATGCAAGAAGTACATATTATCTGTCCATTCATGTTTTGATGTACACTTGGGTTGGTAATATTTGTAGTTTTCAATGAAAGAAGAAAAAGAGAATGAAATCAAATTTTATCTTAAAAGGATTGGGTTTTAAACTTAATATTAGTAAATGTTGAGCAAGTATTGTTTTGTACATGAAACACTCCATCTTATTATATATTAGTTTTGAGATGTTGTGACTATATATACTTTGATGGCATGAAACTCACTATGTAGGCCAGGCTTAAACACATAAAGATTTGCTTGTCTCTGCCTTCTGGATATCTGGATTAAAAATCTCACCACCCAGCCAGTGAGACTCATTTTTAAATCTTTTTAGTTTTATGGAATAAGGAAAGTAGGGGGTCCTCTGGCCAAATAAAAGTCAGAGGTGAAGAGACAACAAGCCCAACCTACCAAAGTTCACTTTTTTTTTTCTTTTCCTTCTTTATTTTGTATTTATCAAGAAAAAAAAACAATAAAAAGAATTTAAAATGCGGAAGAGTTAACAATAACTATATAGAGGATAAGAATCATAAGCATGGCTTATCAAGGGTGGAAATACAAATAAGATTGCTACACATATATTTTCTTTGTGTTCATCTTTCCCTCTGAATTTTTTTTTCCATTCCTGTATATCCTTATTCAAGGTCCCTTCCCCCTCCCAACACATCTGGTCATTTTTCTTCTCTGCAACTCCCCATCCCCTCCCTGGGCAGGGAGCAGACAGTCCTATGGTCCCACTGACCCAATAATGCTTAGATCAGTTTCCACTTCTGGCCAAATCCAGTTCTTTCCCCACTTTGTACAGAGCCATGTGGGTGTGGTCAGAGTATGAAAAAGACACTGTCACCTGATGGCTAGTGATTCTCTGAGGAACACTGAAAGGTACCATGTTGAGCACTGAGTGCTGGCACCAACTCTGGCCCAAACAAAGGCATGTACCCAGATCTTTCCACTTTAAGTTTCTTCCTTTAACTGCTGATGTCTGGGGTAAGTGAATTTTAAATATCAAAAAAAAAAAATTCTATTTGGACAGTGGAAGCAAAGTAACTACTTTTAACCTAAAGAATTATAATAAAGAGGAAATAATATTGTTACTCTGATAACATCTAAAAAGTTGTACTTTTAGACAGACTCTGCGAGTAATAAAATCATGCTTTGGGACTTGGGTACAAAATATAAAGCTGTATTATTAATGACATAATGCCAAAATTGAATACGCTTGCTGATGTGTGTATGTATGTATAGGCACTTCCCAGATGACCTATTTATCTGGTCCCTCAGCAAGGCCTTGGTGAGCTTGGCATTGTCCTTTCTAGATCAGAACATCCTTGGAAATCACTGTGATGGAAGCCTGTGGGCTACTCAGTTAAAGTAAAAGCAACCGGCCACAGTAACTGACAAGAGAAGGAGCAACATGAGGAAAACATCTCTGTGCTCTAACTTTCCAGTTGCTTTCTTTCAAATATCCAGCCAAAGTCACAGGTCTGCTCATTTGAACTGGTTTACTCAGCCCACGTATAGACACTGAAATCCCGGCCAACCCATTTTGCATGACAATTGCAGGTCTGTGTACATTCCATAACTTAACTCCCCTGTAAAATTTCCACAGGGAAATCAGCATCTGCCTCGATATTTATTTGTTTGTTTTGTGAAGTCAGGTGGGCTGTCTGTGTTTATCAACTGGGTCTGGCTTGCATATATATTGCAGATAAGGACAAATCAGGATCGCACTTAGAAGGCTGTGTCTTTGGATGCTGTCTTGTTTCTAAATATTTCCATGATTGGGAGGGAAGCAGAGACAAAGAGGGGGAAGGATGAACGAAAACACTATCTCAGGTTTTATCAGATCATTCTACCCTTTGACGGAAGCTGACCACTGTGGAGAGAGAAGAGTGTGTATCTTCGAAGAGGACATATAGCACGCACCCCTTTACTTCAAATAGCAGGAATGGGATGAAATAGTAGACAAAGAACACTTGGTTAAATTGTACATGCAAAAATACCGTGTCACATTTCTATGGTGCTATGCAGTCTCTGAGATGGAGCCATTCAAAATGCCTGCTACTCTCCCAAGCCAAAAGGTGGGCAGTCCAGAATTTTAATTCAACAGACATTTATTGAATATTCCCCTCTGAGCTATATCAGGATTATGTGTTCCCTTAAAAGACAAAGATAAGAAAGCCATTGCCTATGTGTACAAATAGTTTAAGATAATTATATGTGATGGATGAAAAATTGTGAAAACACTGGCTTATACAGAGTATAAAGGCAGTATAATGTCAAGAGGTTGAAGTCACCTATAAAAACTTAGAATTTCTAGGTTAATCTCTGCTGAGATAGGCTTGGAGTTAATAAGAAGAAGGTAAAATGACAATTCCCAGGCCAGGAAATAGCATGCATAAAAATCTGGTGTGGTGATATATTGTGTGTCTAATAAAGTTTGCCTGAAGATCAGAAGAAAGAATAAGCCACAGAGTTAGCCATAGAGGTCAGGGAGTGGTGACACCCACCTTTTAATCTCAGCACTTGAGATCCCAAGCCTTTGCTCCCATTACTTGGGAAACACACAAGCCTTTAATCCCGGCACAAAGAAAGTTGAAACAGGGAGTGATATGGCAAAAGAGAGAAAGAAATATAAGGCAGGATCTCAGCCCTTCACCTGTGCCCTCTTCCTTTTCTGCTGAGGACTCAGAAGCATTCGGTCTGGCGATTCATGGAGCCAGCATCCTTCTTTTGGGCCTGTGGAGTTGGTTGGGTGAGAGGTAGCTGTGGCTTCTTCCTCTGTCTTTCTGATCATTCAGCTTTTCTCCAATATCTGGGTTTTTATTATTAATACCAATTAGGATTTGTGCAATAGACTGGTATAATGTAGGCTCGCTATCAAGAGGGAGAATGAACAACATGTTCAACATCCAAATACTGGTCAAATATAAACATGAAAGAGTAGGTTTTTTGAAACCCCCCCACCCACCAAAAAAAAAAGTGTTAGGAAGGAAAAGAGAAACAATTAGGGGGTTCAACATTTCTGGAAGACAAATGGACAAGAACAGAATGCTGTCCAAACAAAGGAAGGGGTTTATTGACAATCAGCCTTGGCCCTTTGGGAGGGTAAAGGTAGGGCTGGGGGCTGAAGCTCTCAGGTGTTTGTGAAGGCCCTGGCTAAGGTAGGGGAATCAGGGCATTGATGATCCCAGGAAGCATTTTTCTTGAAAGAAAGAATGAGCCCACCATTTGGTAGCCAAGTAATAAGATGGGAAGCAGGTAGGACAGACAAGTTTCTTGAGAATAAATAAATGGAAATTTTCAAATTTGGGGAGGTATGCAGTTAGAATTGAATAACACTGCTACAGTATAGACCTTGAATATCTCCCAAAGGTCCATGTGTTGACCACTGATGTGTTGTACCGTTTGAGATGATGCAATCATTAGTGGTAAAGCATAGGGAAAAAGTCAGGCTTCTGGGGACAGGCCCTGGAAAACTTTCAGATGCTGCCCCTTCTCGTCTTGCTCTTTCTCTTTATAGTTGTGATGGCCATGGGTCTCTTCTGCCACATGCCCCATCTACAATGTCTTATGTGCAAAGCAACAGGGCCATGTGACCGTGGACTGAATTCTTCTGAAACTGTGATTCAAAACAAACCTTTCATTCCTACTAAGTTGATTGTCCCATATATTTTTTCACAGTAACACGAATCTAGTTGATATATGCTCAAAGACAAATGATAGCTAAAGTAGATATGGAGATTCCTCAGAAAGACTACAAGAGAAGTATATTGGCTCTAGAACCTTTGAGTACCACAAAAAGAGTGTCAGTTACTCTAAAAGATGTGGATAAGAAAAAATACTAATGGGAGATAAGGGTCTGAAGTTAGTCTGGGAGGTCTAAACAAAGGGCCATGAAAATCTGTGGACTACGAAGGTAAGTTGAAAAATGTATGTAGTCATGAGAACGTATGTTTTCCCGATTCTGTAACAGATAGCTGGCTCTTTAACAAGGGAGAAGTAAAATTCCTCCACAGGACTAGTGGAGAGATTCCTTTTATGACACAAAAAGGCCATAGAAGAGGAGAAAATAGAACCCCTAAATGAGAAGAATCCAGACCCACTATCCGGAGACAAGCTACAATAGAAACAGATACAATGACATACAGACTCCTGAGGTGGATGGGAGCATATGGGTGTGACAAGAAGAACAAACAGAAGCATGAAAGGAGCCTGAACTGGAAGCAGGGTCCAAAAGGTGCACATTCCTTGAGGAAAATGTTAAAAGTTAAAAAAAGGGGGGCTCAGAGGTTAAGAGTGCTGACTGCTTTACTGGAGGTCCGGAGTTCGATTCCTAGCAACCACATGGTGGCTCATAACCATCTATGATAAGATCTGAGACCCTCTTCTGTACACTGTATACATAATAAATAAATAAATATTTTTTAAAAAGTTAAAAAAAGAAAAGTAGACACTGGATAGGGTGCAAAAATTGGTTAAAAAAATATTTAAGATACTTCTTTCCAGGTAAAAAGATACAATTTCAGAGTTCTGTGAGGGTTAAAGATAAGCAAGAAAATTTTAGCTTTCAGTGATTGTAACACATACTTGACATCACTAACTTGGAGACAAGGAAAAGATCCCTTAGGTTCTTGAGTATTACAGAGTTATGTACTGATCATAGTCACTATTGCTTGGGGGCCTGTCAGGTCATCACAATCCTGGAGTAGGGGAGATGCACAGCAGCACAATCTTGAGGAGACAAATGCAGAGCCAAACTGATTGCCCAGGACTGGGGAGAAAAAGCAGGAAAAAAATGGGTTGAAGCTATAGTGACCCCTTCAAAGGCATAACCACAATCACCTCAAGACCAGCTGATAGTATGAAGCTGAGAACTAAACCCTAACACATGGCTGTTAGGAAACATTCCAGATGCAGGTCACTGCAAAAATGGAGAACAATGAGTACAATCTGGAAGAAGTTTAAGAGAAAGGTAGTTCCTTAAATCTATAAAGGATCAGACTGCCATAGAGTCAACAAAAACATTTAAAACAAAGAGGATTGGAGAATCCATGGAAAGCTTGTATGAGCGTATACCCACTCGGGTCATCCCAGTTAACAGGAAGGAATGAGATTCACTCGGTAAAATCAGTGCTTAGCTTTGGGTTTAATAGAAAGAAAGAGAAGAGCAGGAAAGAAAATGCCCTGACTCAGATCCATAGCAACACCACAAAATGAAGGTGGACATGGATAATAAGTAGGAAAAATGTGTAAAACAAAAATCTGGAAGGGCTAAGAACAGATTACATTCTCTCTAAAAGTACTAAAAGGACAGATGAAAACAGTGAGGGAAAAGTATTAATCATGAAATTTATACATTTAAATAATATAAACAATCAGGAGAAGAAAGACATTTATAGTGCTAAAAAATATGTTAGGGGCTTTTATATAGTTTTTCTTGAAATTTAACACTAAATATTCTATTTTGTATATAATCCCAGATATTTTAAATTCCTAAACACTTAAAATACGTACTTCTAAAAGAGAATATCCTTTTTTACATAATTTTAATGCCCTATGACCCTTTTTAAATTGAGAAATATATTGATATTATTTAATATCCAGGACATTTCCAAGCTTTCTTACTTTGCCATATAGGATTATTTGTTTGAATAAAGGATTTTGTTTAAAAGTATGTGTTAAGGTCTCCTCAACTTCTCTTCCCTCTTTTGTGTGATCATCATACTTATGACACGAGGCCTGCACAGTGTCTGAGTATGTGGAGACAGGTTTAGTACTGGGGTGGAGGTTGAGCAGGTATTGTTCCAGAGTGAACAGCAGGCCAAACGCCAGAAGAATTATTACTTTGAAGGCAAAAGTACTAGTGTTTCCAGAACACTATGAGTGGTACAGGGACTGACATGTTGTTGCATCATGTCAGAATTTACACAATACAGTGTTCCAAATCCAGAATGATCAGAACATGATTAGGAAAGAAAAGAGACATTTTTAGAAGGTTAGACTTGACACAAGTTATGAGAATTCTAGATTACTTTGGGACAAAGAAGAGACACTTTAAAAACATATTCTGAGTAGGTAGCAATAGAAGCAAATATGCCAATTAGGCCCTGCAAACCAATGCATGGGCTCAACATGTATTGTGGGTGTGTCCTAGCATCTTGCCAGCAAGGGAGGGGGCTGGGGAGCTGAAGAGTAGACTAAATACATGATGGCTGCAGGCTTTGGAGGAGTGGCTTGGTGGTTTGTGGCAGCACTGACGGAGTGAAGAGGAAGCTACAGAGCTCGCTGAGTGGACAGCACACAGCTGTTCACTGATGCTGGCCACTGGAGACACAGAGAGCAGAGAAAGACAGTCTAATCAGGTGTTTTGAAGGACAGTTGGAGGCGAATGTGCCCAGCGCAGGCTTGATGAGTGCATTTGCAGGGGTAGGAGGGCGTGTGGTTCCTCTATTTGGCCACATGGGCAAGAGCAAAGCTAAGAACCAAAGCTGAGGGCATAACAGAGATGAATGAACAAGGCTGTTGACCGGCTCTACAGATGATGGGTGGGAACAAGAAGTTGGGTGAGTTTCCAGGGTGACACATGGATAAAGGTATGAAAAGACATCACCTCAAGAATTCCAAGTTTAAGAAGGTAGGAGAACAAACATATCTTTTTTTTTTTTTTTTTTTAACCAACCTGTGCTGTCCTCAAGGCTTGGGCCCAGGCCATTCTATGGTCCTGTGTGTGATCCCAGGCTAGACCTTTTAAAGAAACAGATGACAATGACCACAAGGCCTCAATGATAAGAACATTGAGGTTATCTCCAAGTTGCAAACTTCACAACTTCCTATAGTATTCATGCTTACTACTTAAAAAACACTATTAAAAACTCTAATTTTTTGAGGATGAGGTAAAAGCCTGGAAAATGAGTAAGATAGGATACATTTCTTTTTTTTTGCTCATAAACAGTGACACTACAAGCAAGGACCAGGGTTGGATATGTAATGAAATAATAGGGCACTTGCCTAACATGAATGAGGCCCTGCGTTCAACCCCCGGCACTGCAGAAAGGTTAGATGGTAAATGGGGCAATTTGCAAAGCATCATGGGTAAGAATACAAATGCAGGGTAGGCAGGATGCTGGACTAAAGGAGAAAAGGGCCCCTCTTAGCTGTAGACTTCTCATCCTAGTTGGTATCTTGAAAACAAAAAAAAAACACAAGCGAGTTTCTGTCACCTGTGACCAAGTCCAGCTATTTTTTTTAGTAACATTAAAATGCCGACACTACAAACATGCACAAAGCGTACAAACAGCTTCGGCCACCATGAAACAATTAATTGAATATAAATTTGTATTCAGTTCCAGGATCTGTTTCCAATTTTTTAAAAGTAAACTTCTTTATTATATATTTATTTTCTTATTTTATTTGAATTAGTGTTTTACCTGCATGTCTAACTGTGTAAGGGTGTCAGATTTTCTAATTACAGACAGTTGTTAGCTGCCATGTGGATGCTGGAAATCGAACACAGGTCTTCTGTAAAATCAGTGCTCTTCACCGCTGAGTCATCTCTCCAAACCCTATTTTTCATATCAATTTCAATTAGCAAAAGAGTTTTTTTGATACGTGACACACTAATGTATGCTTTTTTTTTTTTTTGTACCCAAAAGGTCTATCTGTGGAATTAGCCTACTCTAATAAGGGAATAAAGGAAACAGGTGAACTTCCATTTGTCTCTATTATTTAAGCATTCCTTAGAAATATTTCAAAAAGCCATGCTTACACAATGCTGGGTTCTGACTTTAGAAACTATTGATTTGAAAAATCCAAAGAGTCTCTCAATCAAGAGGAACTGACATGATTTCATAACATGTCTAAATATTGACCACTTGTTCTTCAACTTTGGGGTGTTTCAATCCCAAGATAAGGAAATACCAAGAAAAATCCCAGAGGCCTTCTGACCACAGCACACTGTAATTTGAATCACAGTGGAAAGGGGTGTATGGAAACCCACCAGCTCACCTTCCCTGTCTCTGCTCCCCCCAAAAAAGCTTCTTACATCAGAACACAATTATCACCTGACTTTTGAGAGCAAAGAAAGAGGAGTGAATGATTCTAGACCCAAAGATGTGACCCACACTAACCGATTGAAGAAGGGGTTACCTAAGGGAAACAAGTATGCCCTTGGGTCTTGCCAGAGGTGCATAAATCAGTGATATCCTTAAGAGTGACTAAGTCTTCTTGGTGTCACCATGCTTACAAGTCTCCTGGCCATTTTCAAAGAAGTGAACTAGGTAACCATCTCCCTTTCTTGTTTCATCTGCAGTATTTGGGTATATTTAACTTGACAAAAACTTCCTGTTTAAAATCAGATCCATTGCTCACTCTGGAATTCAGTGATGGGAAGATTGTTCATACCAATTTAAACTAGGTGTTGCCCATTTGATATGTAGGTAGCAGGAAAGGAAGATTGAGTAATTATTAGGATTTTAGATCTCGCAATGCCAGGGGTGGGAATCAAATAATTTGCAGACAAGTATTGATCATACAAGTATTATAATCAAAGGAAGTTTTATGTTCCAAGTATTACAAAGAAAGAAAGATTCTTCAACTGGGTAAGATGCTAAGTTGTTTCTCCCTCTCAGGCCCCATGCATGAAGCAATAAGCAGAAAAAAGAGAAGTTCTGGAGAAGAGAGGTCACTGACCCACCCACTCAGATCCTCCTTCCTGTGAGTACTTTCACCCTGGCTGTCCATGCTTGTACCCCTTTCTTTGAGAATTTCCTTTGTAGTGTGATATGTTCTCTACTCAGAGACCTGCTGACTGGGAAATTTTGGAGAATTCTACCCCTGGGAGCAGCTCTTGACCAGTCAGTGGTAGTTAGAAGGTCAAGTACTACAGTTCCTTCCCTTCCACTCTGGTTTCTTGAGGTCTGAGAATGACTAAGCTGCAGTAGTTTTGGTGATGTGCCCTTTCTTTCATATCCCACTTTCCCCAGCCCTAACTAGTGTTGCCAGGGAATGCAGTGCACTCCCACATACAGCAGCAAGTTGCACTTTTCCATCACTAGTCGATAGTCTGCTTCTAGTGAACCACACACTGCAACCTAGTGCCTATTTCTTCTTGGGCAAGGTAAGCAGCTGGGAGAAGGTGTGGACCAGGAAGGCCACAGTACTAGTGGAGAGCTGGCACTCTAATGAGTTTCCTGAGTTCCAGCTGGGTGAGTCTAACCCACTTCTGCATCCTTTCCAACTCAGCATATCGGCTGCCAGGAGCAGAGAGCATTGGGGTAAACATGACATTTTCCTCACGCTCAGCAAGACAGGAAGTTCATTAAGTTTGGTATAAATCTTTGCCTTTAAAGTGCCAGTTGGTGATTTATTTTCTCCTTCTGTTTAGATTTTTAGAGTGTAGGTGCCAACCTCTGGAATCCAATCCAAACCCCAAGTGAAGTCCTGTTGATAAATCAACAAAAGCCCTGTTTGCACAACGCAAGCCAGATGCAAATCCTTTATCCTTGAGAGGGAGTCTAATGATCATTTTCCAGTGTTGTAAAAGGTGCCATGGCAAAGCATCTCACTAATTCTCACCTTGGCTTCTAAAAAACATCCTTCGGCTGCCTTTCTTCAAAGAAAATCCACAGATAAATAAAATCTCTAGGAACACCATGGGCTGCAAACACAACCAAGGGGAAAGAAAATTGCAGAGAGAGGGCATACTCCTTGAGCATTTCTACCTTGCATTTGGACAACATGATCAGCTAGCTTGAGCTCCTTCATCTGCCCAGGGGCTTTACGAAGGATCCCACACAAGACTTTCGAGAATTGCTGAGACATTAACCTCTGCTTGCCATTAGCTGCAACTTGGACATATGACTAACTCCCTTTGATCCTGTATTTCCTTATTTTAGTATTGTCGAAAGAATGGAATGCATTCATTTGTTTGTCCTCCATGTCAGAAAAGTTGATTTAGCATCTGCCGTGTGCCAGAACTGTCCTGGTTTCAGGGTTATACAGGTGAACTGAACAGTTGTGGGCAGGTGGTAAGAAAAGCATTTTTAAGCCGTGTGCCAGAACTGTCCTGGTTTCAGGGATACACAGGTGAACTGAACAGTTGTGGGCAGGTGATAAGAAAAGCATTTTTGAAAGGGGGCGGGGAATAGAGAAAAGAGCTTCAGCAGTCAGCATGGCACTAGCCAAACCACACCAGCCCTCAAATGAGATAAGCCTTTGTGTTAGGAGCTGTAGAAAGCATCAAAGGACATTAAGGAGGGAACGGGGGATATAACTAAATAAGGAGGCAGGAAAAAGATGGTGATATAGGAGATAAGAGTACAAGTCACCAGCCAGGGACTGGCACAGTGCAGGCATCAATGAATGAAAGCCCTGGCCCCCACTTCTCCCATCCCAGAAGTAAGAGTTGCTATCCTGCTCTAAACCTAAGCCCTGTGGCGGAATTACCTGGCAACCGAGAAGCTATCACCTACCACCGTGATCCAATTACCACACGGGGACAAAGATCATTTATTGTTTGTGAGGAGGAAATTGGGAATTAAGTTTTATGAGCTAACATAGAAGAGGCTTCTGTTTGATAAGGATCATTGTAAAAATCGTTACACATTTCATATCAATATAGGTAGGGAGGCACAAAAGAGGTTGTAGATTCTAAAAGCAGCGATATAGGATAAAAAACTGCTCAAAGGATTGAGCAATACTCAAAGACAGAACAGTCTTTAAAACTTCTTGGCAGGTGGTTCTATATTTAGTTTTGGAGGGGTCTTCATACACAACACACACACACACACACACAGAGAGAGAGAGAGAGAGAGAGAGAGAGAGAGAGAGAGAGAGAAATCTCAATATTCAATATTCAGCCTTGGACAGCCTAGTACTTATATAAACAAGGTTAGCCTCAAACTTTTAGCAATCCTCTCACTGAAGCTTTCTGAGCAATGGGATCATAGGTGTGTGCTAAATTCATTTTTTGGTAAGTAGAGAAAGTACTTGGTATTACAGGACAGATAACTGGGTGGAAGTAAGAGTCACAAAAATCTGCAATAAGACTCGTGTTGCTGAGGGTGAGACATGACATTGTAATACTGGAATACATGGATATGTAAAGACCAAAGAAGGCAAGCAATTGACTGTGGCTCAGCTGAGATTCCTGCTGTATTTATATCTTCAAAACACAAATATTAGACAGAACAAACAGTTATGTTATCATCAAAGCCTAAGGAAACAACAAGAACTAAATATTTGTCATCTTCTTAAAACACAAAAGTCTCAGAACTACCTTTAAGGTTTTATTTTGATACACCTAAGTCAATAACAAGGAAGTGATGATCTATTACTGACAACAGATTTAATAGTTTATCACAAAGTAGAATCCTGGGGCTCGAGATAAATCAGTGGCTAAAGTGCCTGCTGCACATGCATGAGGATCTGAGTTCAGATCCCCTAGTGCCCATCTAAAAATCCTGACATGACAACTCACACCTACTAGCCTACCCTGTCTGAGATGGAGGATCAAGACACGCAGATCCTCAGGACTCACTAGCCAACCATAATAACCATTTCAATAAGCTCTAGGTTAAAGGAGAGACTCTGTCCATCTCCCAAAAAATGGAGAGTAAGAGGACAATATTTCAACATTGATCTCTGGCCTCTTCACATACATGGTCATAATATATGGATGTGTATATGTGCACGCACACACACAAACACACACACAAGCACTCATACACATGCAAAACTCAAAAGAAAGGTAGTAAAATCTGAAAACTGGAAAGTTAAAAAGAAAATTCCAGACATACTGATGTGTTAAGACATTATCTAATTTTTATCATGAAAACTGAAAACTTCAGCAGTAAAATCATTAAGAAGCTGTGGAGCAATCAAAGTGTCTGAACACTACAGAAAATGAACAGTGTACTGCTCAAATAATTCATATTCTTTGTATTCATATTAAATATACTTAAATATTCAAACTTACTAGGCTGTATTCTAGAAATGGTCAGCATGGCAGTTTGTGGTGGATTCCTAGAAAATTTCAACAAGAAGATTTCAAATATATTAGTTCTGAGTTCAGAATAAAGAGAGGATATCAGGAACCAAGATAATCTCAGCACAAAAAAAAAATCTAAAACTGTTTATTTCATTTATTTGCTGTCTTTCCTAATAGGGAAATCAGAACACATAATACAGTTACTGCCACCCACCAGCAAAGAGATACTTGTACTGGTCACTCCAATGCACAGATAAGCTTGTTATCAAAATGATCCATGAATGAATTTCCATCCACTTCCTCCTTGTGTTCAGTCCCTTTTGCTACTTTATCTGCCTTGGACTCAGAGCTTCTATGACATGAGTGTACAAGTCAATGCATAGTACAGTCCTCCCCACAAAGTAAATATTGTGCACTAAAAAATTGCCATTTTGTGAGTTACTACACAAATGCCATTTCATATCATCTCTGTCACTGATAGTTAATGCTATTCTCTCTGCCTTGCACACAAAATTGTCATTGTGTGTGTGAGAACAAGGGCCATTGTTTGAAATTAGTTTAGTGGTAATCACTAGGTGATCCTGGGTTGACAATGCTGGGGGCTTGAAAGTCCCATGAAGAAGATGAAAGAAAGCACCCAGCCAGTCCTTGAGAAGTGCCTTAACTTGACAAGGAGACTGACAGAATGAATCACTTTTCTCATGGTCATGCTCCACCAGGGAGCTTCATTCCAACATGGCCCTGGAGAAGCTCAGAGAGACAGCCTTACATCATCTGTACTATATGTACACTTGGTCAGGCTGTGTAAACTTTGACATGTGGGTGTCAATCTTTCTCATATTTGCAGATGGCTTTATCAGAGCGTGATTAGTTTCCAGAACAAATTTGAGCAAAAGAAAACATTACCTACAGTATGTAAGCCAACAGACCAGCTAGTTTTCAGATTTGTCTATTTACATGGGCACTAGATGTTTTGCTAAAGCTCTCTAAAACTGATGGTAATTGAACAGTGCCAGTGTGTTAGTGGAAGCTGATGAATTGTAAAGGTTTTATAAACAACCAGGGTGGATTTGGCCACAGCCTTCCTAGTAATGTTTGTTAATCTCCCTGAGCAAGTGTGCCCCTAACACAATGTAAATATGGCAGAATTTGGAGGTGTCAATAGTGTAACTTTTACTGTTTGTAAAATCATTCTTTGATATCATCAGTAAGTTTACTGAATGTCCCATGGCCAAATATAATAAAACCTTAAGTAAGCGCTTACAGAGAAATAAGGGAAAACATGTGTTTTATTTTTACCCACTGCATGTTTGTTAAAGGATCGCTGTAGACTGATAAATACAGCCTGTGTGTAGGTTTCTGTCTGGCTTCCAGGGAAGGGGGGGTTATTCTGGGCTGGAAAGGGAAAGGATCTATTTGAGACTATTAAATGGCCAAGTTTCTGTATTTGACTGAAGATTCTAGTACTTCCAGGAAAAACTTCATTCATCTAAAAATTATCTATCAATTCAAAACATCTTCAAGATTTATTTCAATTAGAATTTAGGGTGCAGATGCAGCTGGCAAGAGCTATGTTCAGATATAGAAATTCCTGCGCACACACACCTGGATATGGGTGTGGATGCAATGAGGGTGATGTCAAAGCTATCATATCATGCATGTCCTATTGTGTCTAAGCTCTCTAGTTAACCACTAGAGGGCTTGTCTGTTTCCAGTAGACAGACAATAGAGAAACATGATTTCAAGTACCAGAGAAACATATTTGAAAGCCTCCCATTTGCTTTGTTTCCCATCCCTTCCAGGTTCCATCCCCCCCCCCCACCTTTTGTTTTCATGGAAAAGAATCTCATGGCCACCCGTTTTGAGGACACCTGTGAAAATTTTGGGAACTCTGCCGTAATACACAACCCCCTCACACACACACACCTTACTTAATACATCTGACAGATGTAGAGAGCCCTGGAGGTTAACAGGCAGCCCACTGGACTACAATATTGATGGCAGAGAAAATGAAATGGTGGTGACATTTTAAAAGAGGAATTTGTGAACCACAGATCATCATGCCCAGCGGCACATAAAATCAATACAAATAACTGAAACCTTAATACCTTGATCCAGGGAAGAGGCTAGCTTTATCGGGCAGCAGGAGGGCCATCCACTATCGACTGGCTTAGGGGATGCATTAAGCCAATCACAATTATGGCTGAGGTGTTTTGTTTGTTTGTTTGCTTGTTGTGTGCCTTCACAGCAATTCTGTTCCTGCCATATTGATCTAACAAAAACAAGACAGGCTTCCATGTTTTGCAAGTCAGCTTCAGTAACTGAATCTGTTAAAGGTAGTCATGTGGTTCTCTGGACCTGGCGTCTAAATGCCAAGCAGGGAGATTTTGATTACTGTTCTCATGGTTCACTGGAAGAGGGGAAAGACATTTTCTCGTCATTGTGGCCTGAAACTTCTCTGTGGGTAATTAAGTTTGTGCGGCTAGCCAAAGAAATCAATGAGACTCCAGACCTGGTATTATAAAAGGATGATTGCAGTGATTGCAATGTGAAACTTTTTGCATAGTTGCATCAACAAAAATAGGCAAAGAAATCTGCTGCCAATTTAATGTGAAAAAGATAAGCTAAAAAACAGTATGCTCTCTGTGTGTGTGTGTGTGTATGTGTGCACACACTCATACACACACACACACACACACACACACACACACACACATGTCCTTTTGGTAGATTGTGGCAAAAGTAACTGCACTGGTCAAAAATGTGCAAGTTACAGGAAAAGTAACATTTTCCAAGAAAAGCACAATGCTTAGAATAAGCTTTAGCCAGTTTTTCTCTGAAAAGCTTTTGGTAGGCAGGTTTGATTTAGAAGGGAGTAAGTCCAGTTAACACTGTGGGGGTAACTGGTGTATGTGAAGGCAACTGGTAATGTGGAGGTCCTGTCCAGTACCAGGTTGGAAAACTGTCTCCTCTGAAATGATACAACCTCATGCTTCTAGAAAGGTGTATTAATAACCATATGTAATCAAACCACTTTGCTTACAATTCACAAAGACTTGGTCAATCAGATCTATGGCATTTTTTAAAGAACTTGGAAGCAAATCTCTGAAAAATATTGAAAATAGTTAAGAACTTTGGGGGTTTGTGGTTGTTTTATTTTTGTTGTTTGTTTGTTGCTCAGTCCACCATCCAGTTAGTGAAGGAATGGGAAATAGCTGACATCCTAAGTATCCGTCTAAGCAGAAAGACAAGAGAGTAGGTTCTTTTTTTCAGTGTAAACTATGTACTTTTGCAAATGGTAACTTCTGCCTTTGAAATCTATAATATGCAAGACATATGGGCAGAGATATGTGTGTCCAGCAGTATTTCATCTCTGTGGACTATGAAGCCTTAGAAAACCAAATGACCCGTCTGGTCCCTACACACTAGGACAGGTGGGTATTAGCGCCAAATGTATCTCAGGCAAGCCAGAACCTCACTTTCCCCATGGACTTCCTCTGCCTTAGACATCAAGGATAAAAATTATGATACTGAAGGCCCTCAGGAGACAAAGCTTCTCCAGGGTTCTGGAACCTTCTAAGTCCTCTGCAAACTCATGTTATGAACCCGTGGCTCTGAGAAAGCAACAGCCCAGCAGCCTGGCGTTGCGGTTGTTAATGTGTGCACAGAGTAACTCTGTTTGTTTGTAGGTCCTTAGTAGAAGGGTGTCTGATGTTGACTTTTTGAGGCTAATATTGTTTGAATTTTCTCTCTGACTCTGAACCACCTTACAGAGGGCTCTTTTTTCCTGTGATGTTTGTACATTCATTACCTTTTAAAATGTCTTGAAGTAGTAAACAGTCCAACACTTTTCCCCTCCACACATCCATTGTCAGAAAGAATAGAAACCAGACCGCCAAAGACGGCGTCAGATGCTGTCGCCTGCAGCTTGCCCTGGTCATAAATATCTGGAGCTTTGGAGAGAGTGCTGAGAGCATTCCCATAGCACAGCACAACATGGCTAAGGCTGTTTTAGATGCTTAGAGAGAAACTCACAGCCATTTCTAGGAGGGTAAGTGATCTAACTTTGCATTCATGTTTTTATCCATAAAATGTCCTAAGGGGAGTGTGAGCTGAGGTGACACAGACCCCCTCTGTGCCTTTGTGAATGAAGATTTTCTTTAATGAAAAATCCTTGCCTTTTTCTGCTATCAAGAGCTATGAGGAAGGATCAGTTTTATTCAGGGGGAGAGAAGAAAATCATTTCATGACAGTTTCTCCCAATTTCTGTGCAAAGACGTGAGCATGTATTTCTAACATGGTGGGTTTCAGGGTGGTGGAAGGCTGAGGCTGGGACATGTCCTTCTGATTCCCTGATGCTATTTTGGTGGGAACCTATTCTCTGTATTCACGGGAGCTTTCTTTTATCTTTCAAGGTTCTACTAGGGCTCTTCTAAATGTCTCCCATTCCTTAGTATGTCATTATAAATGCAAAGCACATCTCAGCTTACTCTTCTCCAGAGACACTCAGAAACAAGTTCTGGACCATTTCTTCCTTAAAGATGTGTGTCTTACATGACCCATTTGATGCTGCACTTGTGAGCAACAGGAGATATGAGAGTTAACTAATGACACCAACTACAGCCTGCAGGAGCAAAGGAAAACCTTTGCTCAAAAAACCCACCTCCTTTTAGGCAAAAGTGTACTTTTAGGAGGTAGACCAAGGATGTGACTCATCATTCAGGCTAAAAGTAGTACTCCAAGTAAATCTTCATCTGGTCAAGGACCCTGGTATTCACAATTTTATATCGAAAAAAAAAAATGGAGGCTTGTACTCTATCTTTGAGTATCTGTGAACTAGAACGTGGCTCATTCTGTGACTCTCATCCATTTAAAGCCCACTGGGGAGGATTTTCTACTCTATCAAGCTTTAGCAACTGCCAATCAGTTAACAGGAAAGAAAACAATCAATTGCCATGTTCAGGGGTAGAAACATGAAGATTGAATATTTAGGAAGGAGGATGTCTATGGAATGTGCCACAAACCTGTGGTTGGAAAGCAAAAAGAAAATAGTGAACAGAAAGAACAAAATGAAAAGCATCTACCTCCACCCCCACCAAGCCCACATTTTAATTGAGTCTCATTAAGGAGTCTCTAACACAGACGGAGGCTTCTTCTGATCAGACTGAACTATAGGTACTTAAAGCAGTTTATAAAGACAGAGGCAAGTCTTTAAAAGCAGTTAGGGGCCTGGGCAAGATGCCCTTCAGTCCTCTCCTCTCTCCTGATGGAAGGAATTTCACTGTTTCTGTTGAGTCCGTCTCTCACTGGACTCCCTGAAAAGCCACCCTTAATGTGAAGTGAAGCACCTGAAGTCCATTAGGAAATAGTGATGTGAAAGGGAATGGACAGGGGTAAGTCAGGAGGAGGGGTCTGGCCACAGCACAGACCTAGCAACTTCCACACTCAGGGAAGCTCAGAGCAAAAAGGGCTTTGGAATCATCTCATGTTGGGCAGAATTTGTTCAAGGCTTGGAGCCTTGGCCTGCTCTGGCATTGTCCAGAGGCCATTTTGGAAAAACTCAAACCTGGGTACATTTGCCAGCTAACCAAGCCATCAGAGTGTAACAAAGAACCTTCACATGAAAATAATCCTGAGTGTCACATCTTCTCATGGAGCACACCAAATAATACTTCCTTCCCTGTCACCAGCCCTCCAGCCAGCATTCAGAATGCTAACAGCAAAGATTCTCAGATACAAGCACCCTACAAAGGAAAAAAAAAACCTGCTAAGAACCTGATCCACTGCTATGTTTTCACTGTCCTATGTAACAACATGATTTCAAAGGCAAATGTGGTTCCTTATGCTGTATGGATGCGGATATTGAAATCTAGTGCACCATTGAGGAAATTCTAGTTATACTTGAAAGTGTATTCTAGCTTGCCAGTTCTGCCTTCTATTGTACTCCAGGTCACATTTACTCCCCCGCTCAGTCAATGTCTGCCTCAACATCTACCTTAGCTTCTTTCTTGTTACTATGATAAAATACTATGAAAAGCAGCTTAAGGAAAAAAGTATTTAGTTCAAGCTGCTAGTTCCAGAGTATGCTATATCATGCTGGGGAAGGCAGGGTAGCAAAATCTTGAAATGGTCGGTCACATATCCACAATCAGGAAGCAGAGAGCAATAAACACTTGTGGTGGCTAGAACTTCCTTACTCCACTGTGCAGTCAAGGATCCCATCCAGACAATGGTGCCACCCACAGTGACAGGTCTTTCATGCTTCAGTTAACATGATCTAGGTAGTCCTCTGCAGCATGCTCAGAAGTTCTTTGCTCATGAGATCCTAGATGTTGTCAAACTGGCAGTTAACACTAGCTATCACTTCAGGACAGCCAGCCCTATGACCTGTAGTTCAATACCTGGGTTTACAAAACACAAAGAAACAGAAGGTCTTCTGGAAAATTCTGTCTGTACTTCTCTCTGAGACATGCCATAGCAGCACCCACCCTATCCCTTAACAGATGTTCAGTCTCTTCCCTCACACTGGTATGGCATGTGACATGTGGGATGTCTCTGAGTCTCAGTTGGAAAGAAATCTTTGAATCCTTCTTAGTGTGGTTATGAAGATGGAATCAAAGGACATGCAGACCATTTTTGACCTGGGTAACAGTTTTGGCCTCATATACCATTCATAGATTTTCTAAAATCTCCACTACAGTCTAAAGCTCTAAGTGCAGTTTTGAGGATTGGGGCCACATATTAAAGCCACGGGTTGCCAGTATTTTCACACTTCTTCCTTTTCCTGTTTCTCTACAGGGACCTCACAAGGCTAGAAGAAACAGTAAGTTGTCTACAGCTATGACTGAAGCACCCCCATAAGTAGAGGCAGAGCTTAACTGTTGCCTATTTGTTTAACTGTGTAAGGATGAGTTTATAATTATGTGCAGATGCATTGCTATTTTATGTTGCCTGCATAAGGCACCTGATTGTTTTCATAAAAACCTCAAGTCAATAGTGAGGGAGGAGGCATAGGTGGGACTTCCAGGCAAAGAACGTAAGTAGTAGGAGAAATTTGG
The DNA here is from genome assembly GCA_004025045.1 of Sigmodon hispidus. Taxonomy (NCBI): domain Eukaryota; kingdom Metazoa; phylum Chordata; class Mammalia; order Rodentia; family Cricetidae; genus Sigmodon; species Sigmodon hispidus. The sequence goes on from PVIH01005241.1 coordinate 51,903, forward strand.
CTTAAAAGAGAGGGAAAAGAAAGGAAAAAAGATGCCAGGGAGATACCAGGAGCCAGACAAACAGACACAGAAGAAGCAGGAAAGAAGGAAATACCTATTAAAAGAAAGATTAAGAAGAGCCAAGGAAAAAGTAGAGAAATAGAAACAGATTAAATTAAGTTAAAATAGCTAATGGGACAAGCCTAAGCTAAGGTAGAGCATTTGTAATTAATAGTAAATCTCTGTCTTTATTTGAGTTGGAGACACTAAGAAAATTTCAACTACAGCTTAACAGCTCTCTACCCTCACCAGTGAATGCATTTAGCTGTTTTATCTGAAGGAAAATAGGACAATAGATGGCAATGTTGCCTTCAGGTGGCCTTTGAAAGTGGTAGAAGGGCCTCTGGAGTAGGAGGGTTGGAAGTACTCTGCTCTTCTTCAGCATCAGATACAGTGGAGAAGGGCTAGATGGCTTACTGGTCTCCAGTATGAGAGAAAGATGGAGGTAGGACTATCCTAGCCCTGTGGAATCTCTAAATGGGAAGCCTGCTTCTGAATGGAAGCACCACCATGTATTGTGTAAAGAGGTGTGCACTGTTGCAATGACACCAAAGAGAAGTTTGCATTGCACCAAAGAGAGGCTGAACTTCTGAGTTCACTTACCTTCTACATGTTCCCTGCATCTTCCTGACACAGTCCCTGTACTCTCGACAGTCATGGGTGTCTCTTCTAGATGCTGCTTTCCTTGTTTATCTAACTGATTTGCACCCTAAGAAGAACACAAATAGATCTTGGAAGCAGGAACAAAATAGGTACTCTCATCATTTAAAAAAACCAAATTGGAGGGAGCAGGAGATTAGGAGCACTGACTTCTCTTCCAGGGGATCCAGGTTCAATTCCCAGCACCCAAGTGACAACTCAAGGCTGTCTGTGGCTTCAGTTCCAAGGGATCTGACACCCTCACACAGACACAAGTCCAGGAAAAGCATTAGTGCACATAAAATAAAAATAAATAAATTATCAAAAACAAAATAAAAAATCAAATTGGACCAGCAAGATGGGTTTAGTGGGTAAAGCTGCTTGCCACCAAGCCTGATGATCTAAACTTGGTCCCAAGATTGGACAATGGGACCCCGGAAGAAGAGAACCAACTACTACACATGTGCCATGGGATTATGCACACACACACATACACACACACACACACACACACACACACACACACAATGTAATGAACATTTTTAAAAAATAAAAAGTCAAATTATATTCATGATTGATAATAATATATGTGAATGTGCACAGTGAATGCATTCCCATGTTTTAGCCACGTGCTCCTCTTATAAACTATGGTCTACTTGCTTCAGACCCATTGGTGACAACACCACACAGAACTCTTCCAGACACAAATTTCCATCTCACTCATGCACAAACTCAGTTATTCTCAAATATGAACTTTCGAAAGAGGCAAACAGTACCAATGCTTTGCAAAGTGCAGAGCTGGTGTTAAATTGCCAGCCTGATATAATCAGGGCTGACCTTCGCCTGGCTTTGTGTGCATTTGGGTTTCTTTCCTCCGCCGCTTTGCCTGCACAAATAATACCAGTTTGAATGGGTTGGGGATATTAGCTTCAATATCAGAGAACACATTTTACTTTTAATTGAGTGACTCATTCTGGAAGAAGAGCCATATGTTACCACTGCCTGGGAGCTAAAAGGCAGAGATCACATAGGCTAATGCCAGGGTCTGTCAAAGCAGACTCAGTCACATTAAACTTCTATTATATACTCCAGGGACACTCAAACTCTTGCTGAAAGTCCCATACATCCCTGAGGTTCTCTTTCCTCCATGGAGGTTCTCCGGCTCAGTCTCCCTTTGTTATTTGCTTCCCAATTTCATCCCTACATCTACATTCATTTTTTGAAAGCTACAGACAAGAAGTACCAGATAGTCAACTAGATGTCTCAGAATCGAGATGCGAGGAGTTGGAAGATATCACATGAGCAACCCCAGGAATGCCCACTTGCTAGCTCAAGACACTCACAGAGGGAATCAGGAGACAGGAATTGCTAATTTCCTGAAAGTTGACTCAGTGAACTTCAGAAACTAGTTAAGAATTGTCACAAAAGGCTGGATGACACTTAGCTTGGTCAGCAGAGCCTTCCTAAACATGAGGCTCCTTTGAAATGTTTGTTTAGGGCCCCAATGAACTGCCCATGATAAAGTCTTGGTGAGGGTCAGGCCACACACTTCTGTCTACTCATCAGTACACCTGTGACTTTTGTAAATATCTATCAAATTCATGGAAAAGTTATGAAAATTTTAGGAACAACAGACTCTTGTATTTAGAAAATGCTTTGTTCTGGTCCTAATCAAAATGGGGCTTTGGTTTCAGAACGCTTTGTCCCATTTGGCATTCCTGATCACCTTCTATCTTCTAATTCTCACGGGAAAAACTTGTGACGGCTCAGTCTGCTGGCTTCCTGATGGATCTCAGCTCTGTCACATGCAAGCCACCACTGGGCCTTTTCACTTTCCTCAGAAACACCTTGTCTGTGCCATTCAATAATAGCACCCCTTCCTATAGCTGAGAATAAGAGCCAGGGGCCTAGAAAGGCTTCCTCTTTCATGATGCCATAAGCAGTCTTCCAACTCACAACCTCATCCACTTACATATTTTTTTCCATGGCACATATCATTCTTTGATAGTATATATTCATATATTTACTTTCAAATTATATGTTGTCTTCATTTGGTAAGGGTTCAGCCTTCTTTACCATTGTGTTCCAGCATCTGAGATACATTGCTGAGTAATGCACATAATGAGCAAATATGTGCAAAATAAATGAATGAATGAAGTATTAGGTACAGTGTTTACCACAGAGAAGGCTCAGTAAGTCAAATCAATCTCTCCCCCTTTTCCTCTCGTCCCCCCCCCTGGGTGTGTCCGTGTGTGTGTGTGTGTGTGTGTGTGTGTGTGTGTGTGTGTGTGTGTGAGAGAGAGAGAGAGAGAGAGAGAGAGAGAGAGAGAGAGAGATCAACATCTAGTGTCTGCTCCAATCACTCCTCACATCGTTTTTTTGTTTTGAGACAGGGTCTTTCAGTGAACCTGGATTTCACCAGTTTGGTTAGACTGGTTGTCCAGTGAGATTCACAGATCTTCCTGTATGTCTTTCCCTAGCACTGGGACCATAGGCATAAATTGATACACTTGGCTTTTACGGGACCTTTGAAGACAAAACTCAGGTCTTCATGCTTACTCGGAAGAAAGTTTACCAATTGAACCATCTCTCAATGCTTTTAAATACTAACTTGGATGATAGCAATGACAATGCTATTATCATTGGTGAAATGCCTAGAGAAAACAGAACTCATTGTGAAGTCTTCCATGGCAACCACTGGCCTGACTTTGAATCTGTCTTCCTCCTGCTGTCTCTCTTCATTTAATTTCTTTCCTGAGCCTGCAGGGTAAATCTCCTTCTCTCTTGCTATTTTTCTTTCTTTCTCTCATGCCTTTGTTCCTGGGAGCCTAGGGCTCCCTCCCTACAGTAAGCTGTCAAGACAAGGAACACCCTGGCAGTGATGATTGACGGCAGGTGAATAACTCCCAATGATTTTTCTTTGTGCCTCTGTTTATTTAGCAGGTTTAAGTTTCATTTAATCCCAAGGAAAGGTCCTAGATACAGACTGGAGACCACAGAAAAGGCCTGCAGGCTTGTCTTGTGTGCCTGAAGCTCAGAGCTGCTAGATTCTCATTCTTACTTAACAGCACCTAGCCCACCCACTGGGCTCAGCTTCTAGTGGTTCTCAGACCTGCCCAGGCTCCAGGGTTCTCTTTTTTCTCCTTATTGCCCAGAAGGGAGTCTAACCCTCCCTGCTCCTTGTCCACTTATCGGGTGAGCTGGGAGGTCAACAAACATCGCAGAGATAGCAAGACCTCTGTCTCCAAGGACACCTCAACAAGGAAGTACTGGACAGCCATGTGGTGTGAAGTGAATAATAGATGCTTCTAGTCCACAGGACAGTGGAACCCCCACAGTAGCAACTGCTAAAGACATAGTCTAGTGTTCAGAGCATGCCCACACTTAGCAAGTAGACTTCAACCTATGACAGGACAAAGTTGTCACTGTGTACTGTGTTGACTGATGAACTAGATGTCAAGCAAAGGTACAAAAATTGTTTTCTGTTAACTAATTTAATCTTTAAAAGGTTTTGTTCTAGATTAAAAAGGAAACTAGCAGTCCCCTAGCCCTTGACCTGGGTAACCTAACCTGAGGTTTTAAATATAATCTACAGCTTTATTTTCCTTTTGCTCTAGAAAACAAAGATTCTCCTGGAAAGATGGTTTTTATATCGAAAATACAGCTGCACAATAAGGAATAGGTAAAAACTCCCCCACAAGTCTGCTACATTCAGAGGAACAACTATGCTCTGCCTGTAAAGTTAGACTCCATACCACTTCCATACAGACTCCATACTGCTTGCATACAGCTATACCCCTCTGCTAGGACTTCTTGGCCTTCTGCAGAAAATGTGTAACAGGGACACACACTTGTCAGCAGAGTAGATGTGCAAAGATATTGCTCTGGACTGTGTTAAAAGTAGACGAGCTAGTCGAGGAGAGTGTGATCGGACAGGCCATCTTCCTAGGGAAAGGGAAGTGACACAGGAAGCAATCCCTGTGTCAAGGATAGAAAAGGGAAAGGTGATAAGCCATTGGGCCTCAGCTCACCTCAGCCAGCTCACATGTGTTCTATGATCACAGTTTCCAATGACCTCCTTTGGCCCTGGGACTGTGGAACTGGATGTTTACAGATCCAGAGTCCCTAGTTTAATAGGACAAAGGTGACCAGCCAGGCCAGGAGAGTGACCATAGTGTTGTTAAACACCAGCACAGTGATATTTAAATGTCAGTTTCCTCCACTGAGGAATTTGAGCATCGTTAACTCATTTTGGGATAATACCAAGAGGACAAAAAGGGCTTTTCGTTCTGGTAAAGTACTGTGACTCACATAAAAGAAAATACTGTTATGCCTTCCATTAACTTTGCTCAGCTCTCTGGATATTAGCTGGTTCTTCTCTGCCAAAGAGCATAAAGTGTGCAAGTTCAGAACAGAAGCATTTGAAACTTTTGGTGTAAACAAGTAAGAAGATGCATTTTCAACATTTCATGTTAGAGAAGACAAACCCAATTAAGCCCAATTTAGTCAGTGGTGCATGTGTGTGTGTGTGTGCGTGTATACGTACATGCGTGTATGTACATGTGTGTGTGTGCATGTATGTGTGTGTGCGTGAATGTGTACGTGTGTGTGTGTGTGTGTGTGTGCGCGCGTGCGCGCGCGTGCTCATATATGTGCATGTGCATGTGTGTGTGTGTGTGTTAGAGCACCTGGAAGGCTTAGAGTTGGCACAGTGTCACCTCTCCATTTGGCACTCAAGCCTTCTTTGACATTCCTTCTCAGAGATGGGCCTGCTTGTGCATCTGGCTTTCAGAAAATAATGTGTTAGGTTCATTGTAGATTGGTTGGCTAATCAAAGGAAATGGGATTGGATAGTGTCCCATTTCCCTCTCTTCAAGGAGTGAAGCTTGACATAGAAACTCCAAGAGGCCCCCAACAGGACAGAGACCAAGTCATCCAGAGCGGTTACCTGATGTCAGGCCCTCCAATGGCAAGCTTGCCTTTCCTCTTCTTCCCTCTACTCAATGTACTTCTCCTTTCACCCTCTCCCTCCCTTCCCATTGCTCAACTGCTCCTCATGTCTCTCCGCTATTTTCTAAATCAGCCTTCCAAATACATCTGCTGTCCCTAAACCTTCTTTTCTTCCTTTTTGCCTTCCTTTCCTCTTCCTCCTCCTCCTTCTTCTTGTCATCTGAGTACTAGGACCAAAGGTATGTGCCACTATGTTCTACCTATATCTTTGTTTCTTGACATTCTTTGGGGGCACTAGTCCAGGGCACTGACCAATGTGCTGGCTGAAATGCATTCTTCAGGAGTCAGTGTACAACTTACCTCTTCTCAAATCCTTCCTTGTTCTCCCTGGCACCCAAGGTTGGATCAACAGTGTGTTTCATGGACTCCCTGCACAAACAAGGTTCTCTACCATGTTTCTCAGCAGATAGAATGTCTCCAGAAAACAAGTACACATAAAGAGATGAAGCAGAGCCCACCCTCAACCTTATGGTCCACCCAAAGACTTCACAAAGCTAACTCCAACTCCAAGCTCTCCTGACTTCACCTGTCATGGAGGTCCTCCTTCTGTGAAGTGCTTAATCAGCCAGTGCTCTCTGGGACAGTGATGTTGACAATTTGCCTTTTCTCAGAAACACGTAGCAAAAACATGTAGCCCAACCTTCATTGCTCAACATTAGTCTTTTTCCTGGAAATAGCTGATTGGAAAGGGATGCTAACTACCGATAAATCATTTCTCAAGCCACTTTGGACATATGAACCCAAGTGCACAAGAGACATGAACTCTAAACTTTAGGGGTTGAGTCTTCCATGTCAACAGATTCCTGTCCAGGAAGACATAAAGCTATTTCTTTACCTTCGAGACTTGTGCCTCCAAAGTGGCCTTAAATTAATGTTCCTAAGCACAGGCAGCATTAAATCACATCTCTAATTTAGACAAAAGTACCAGAAAAGATTTTCATGAGTCTGAACTTAAAATTACTATACTTACAAATGACATCCGATTAACTCTTTGGCCTGAATCCAAAGTAAATGACTCCTGTTCATTGCATTTTGAAGTGAATGTGCCTCTCCCATGGCTGCAATAGTTGGGGGACAGAAATGAGCTGTTAAATCATGGCAAGCTTCCCTGCCTGTTTTCTGAAACCTGACCAACAATACTTTTTCAGGGCAATTGCAGGCACAGTTCCTGGAAGCTGAAACCGTATGAACAGAGATTAGTTTTCTGAAAACAAACCACAAGAAAAAAAAAATTCACAAGGAAAATTGACATGAAGCCTATGGAGTCTTTAGAAGAAAACTGGCCTCAGACCTGCTGAAAAAAAAAGAAACACTGAGAGATCTTAGCTGAGTTTGTGAGGCTGATAAACCTGGACAGTCCTATGCCAAAGTCATTCTGAGAGGAGAGACTGTAATGAACCAATTTCCCATGATTTTGAATAGGTGACATCAAGCTAATAGGCCCTCTTACTGAGACTCAAGAGTTCTGGATTCTCTTTGACAGGAGTTCAGAGGAGAATTGAGTTGGTGGCTAGTGGATTTCCTTCCTCCTACCAGTTTGGAGTACTAAAGTAACTATGCTCTGAGCCATGGTGGACACATACATTTACACACAGTCAAAAAGGTTGGAAACAATGGTCCAATGAAAAGAAGGCAGGGAAATGTCAGAAAGAGAATGAAAATAGCACCTGTCCAGCCCATACTGTGTGAAGTCAGATCCAGGAAGAGGCTGAAGACTACTGTAAAAAGAGGCCTAAGCAGGCGCTGAGAGAACAGGTGCCTCACAGGAAGAAGCACATACGAAAGAGGGTGTGTTTATTAGACTATTGTATTCACCTTTAATGTTTCCTGGGCATCATTCAAGCTTCTGCCGAATGCCTCATTCACATGAGGAATTCGTTCTTCTTCCTCTCCCTACTGTGCACCCAGGCATTCTGTCCAAACTGTAGCCTGATTCAATGTTGAATTTTGAACGCTTTCCCCTGATGTTGTATAAACTTAGGTGAATACAGTGACCAGTGAATACAGCAATGAAGATCTGTCTCAGTCTATCTGTCTCCACATCTCATTTCAGTCAGTAAAGTGCTTCACAGAAGTTAAATCTGGGGTGACTTGGTCTGCCTCTGTTGCAAGCAGAGGGAGAGAGCAATCAAACCCAGAGGAGGGTCTTAGTCTTAAATACAACCAGACAGAATGTCCTCCATCTCCTGACGTCACTTAATGAATTTGTAGATAAGGGCAGTAAAGCCCAGAAAGAATTCCGGAAATCAGGGGTGGGAGACAAGGAAAGGGTGGACCATGTCCACTGAGGCTCCCTTAAGATACTCTGGACTTGTTTGGATTTTGTTGTGTTTGAGGCAGTGCCTCCCTATGCAGTCCTTCCTTGCCTCAGAATGACTGTGTACTCAGGCCGATCTCAGACTCAACTGTCTGAACCTTCTCAACATCGGCCTTACAGGCATGGGCCACCACATGTGGATATTTCAAAATTCCAGTACAGAAAATAATGGCTTATCTTTGCTTTTGAAATAATCAAAATAAAATATTTTTTTAAAAAACATTAATTAAACTATTTGCATTAGTCATACATATTCATTGTATTATATGTATATATATATATGAGGTTTAGTATGATATTTCTGAACATACACATTGATTGCTCGCATGAGTCAAATCTTATAAGCATAAAGGATATCAGGTCCTCTGTGTATCAGAAGGCAGATACTCTCTAAGAAATTCAGACTTGTGTGTTAATATGGAAAGAAATATTCACAATGATCTAAAAAGGCCCTTTCAGAACTTTTTCCTATAAGTGTGAGCACATAGATTTCCATCAGTTACTTCAACCAAATACAGCACAACAGATGAATACCGTAAGAGGGACAAAAATTCTGTCATCTTTGTTAAGCCAAATATTCAAGATTCCTGTAATTTTTTAATGCAATAATTGTTTTTTCTGGGAAAAAAATCTAATTATGTTTATGTGAAGGTACATTGTTAGTGTCAACATTGAATAGATTTATTATTATTAATTTTTATGTAAACTATGCATAATATTTCATATGTCATAAATACGAGTATCAAAATATGTCATTCTTGTAGACACAAACGCTCCAGAGTCTTCACTCTTTAGAGTGAGAAGAGGTTCTGAGTCCAGAGTGATCCACGTGTTCATCCAGGTTAGCTTCAAATTAAGAATGAGATCCTCATTCTGTACTGGAACCGAGGGCCTTGAGAATGACTGACAAATGTTTTATCCCAGAGCTGTACCTGCAGCCCAACACATCAAGCTTAGAATCCCTTTTGGGAGTCCTACAAGGATTTCTGTTCAGTCTATCAGCCAAACTCTGAGCCTTCTCCCTGGACCACGAGCTGGCAGAAGGCTAAGTCACGTGTATACACTAAAGAAAAAAAGAAAGAAAAGAAAAATGGCATTAGTAAACCATTTGCCACGTGGCCCTTTCTCTTTGTAAGGGAGGGGCCACTATGATTAGGTGAACAGGTTAGGAAAGGCAAGTCTGTGGAAACCCAAGGCTGTCCTTTACCAGTGCTCAGCTGTCTGGAGGGTGACTCTAATACCGCATGCAGAGCAGAGCTGTATAAAAGGAATAAACACAGCACAGATCAGACAGGGCCCAGCCCTGCCCTGTGGGAAGAGTGCAGACTATCCCCTGGCAGGATGTGCACCTGTTTGTGTTACCTGATATGGGGGAGTTGGTGCTGAGATGTGTTGCCCTCCCCAGTGCCAGGCCCTGCTGGGAATCACCCCATTTGTTTGCTCCTCTGCGAGGACGAGAGTGGGGTATAGTGTAACCCCCACTTCCACTGATCTTGGATTACTAAAGGACTAGAGCTTTCAACCCTCTATCATCTGCTAGTCCTGTTGCAAATGCTTTCTGTGGTAAAAAGAAAGCTTCCCATCTTCAATTTCTCATATATGATGTGGGTAATGAGCAGGTACCCTGGAGAGATTGCCATGTATATAAGCCATGAATAGAGGAAAAGGTTCTGGGGGTGTTTATAGTCAGAACCTAAAGATACCAAATGATACCTGAGAATGGCACCCACTAGAACTGCTCAGCTCCGCCACGATAGGTGTTTTGTTTTCTCACTTGAAAATGCCAAGAAGCTGCTTAGCTCAAGCAATCTTGCTGGCTGCAGTGAATCTTCAGGACCTCACTTGGGTTATTCCCTTTAAAATCACTGTGCCGAGATGACACCAGCCTTCTCCTGTGACTTCGTCAGCATACCCCAGACCTTCCCATCAGCGTTTAGCATCCTTATAATATTTTAATCGTCAATGAAAGTATTCACTAATTACTTAGATAATGCTTTGTCATTTGTGGTGTGTATCTTTATAAAGCATTTACAAATGGGTAAAGATCCTTTGATTCTAGTGGGGAGAAACATATCCTTCATGAACAGTCTAGAGACTGGATCCATATTCAGCAGATTTTCTCACGGTAACGCTGGTACTTCAGTCTCCAGACTTTTAAGACATACATTTACATATCTGCTCAACAAAATTCAGTGTCTTATAAGCCATAAATTTTGAAGGAACTTTTTCAAAGTGTAAATAATAGGACTTTAACAGAAAAAAAGAATCACCATTACTTTATACATGTGAGTTAGTGTTATGCAGTAGCTAGGTTTTGATAATCAGTAGCTAGGACTAACTGAATCTGTCCTTTATGGATGAATTTCTTTTTAGAAATTTGTTATCTTGTTAAAAGTCATATTTAACTTTTTTAAAAACTGAGAAAAGATAATGAAAGGAGAGGAAAGGGCAAAGGAGGGGAGGGCTGGGGAGGGGAGGGCTGGGGAGGGGAGGGCTGGGGAGGGGAGGCTGAGGAGGGCATCAGAGGAGAGGAAAGAGGTTGGAAAGTATATCTTCTACACTCTGACTCTAAACACACACCTAATAAATTTTAGTTTCTTTCCATTCACCCCAAATTCATGTGCTTCCCCCTTCCCTCTCTTTTCTCTGGCCATGACTGTCACCCAAAATTAAATATTTGTGATGAGATAGACCCAGTGACTGGGTCACAGAGATAAAAGATGCTCAATGCTGTGGCTCCAAGTGAGCAGCTGATGGATGGATCCCTGCTCTGGGGAGTGTGCTTAAAGCAGATACACCTGCCTCCAGGTGACTAAGCAGAGATCTGCTTCTATGCAGGCGACAGCCATAAATCAAAACGAGATAAAAGCATTTAAAGCCAACAAAGCAGGCAACATTTTTGAGTAATTGAGCCTCGTTTTAAAAAGCGAAAAATGTCTGTGTTAGTCTTCGTCTTTCAAACATTATTCTCTGTTTAGTTAAGCTATGCAAACACAGGGACTCTGATGTAAGCAAGACTTTTTCTTTTTGTATGTTGTACATAAATGTCTTTAATCTTTTGAGTTAGGAATTTATTGGTTGAGTCTTTAGGAGTAAATTCAGCAAAGCTCTGAAATGGTTTTTCTTTTTTTTTCCTTCGAAAAGAAAGCAAGGAGGGAGGGGCAGAGAAGGGTCAGTGAGGTTTAAAACAGGAGACCAAACTGCAAAATAAAATAAACGAATAGAAGGATTTGTCTGAAACAGCAGTGTAGGTGAGAGTCCAGCTGACTTTTATCCAGCTTAACCCTGGACCCCAGCTCAATGTGCCTTGGGTCAGGTAGAGAAAAGGGACTTCAGTGAATCTGGCCGGTTACAACAATTTTAGTACAACAAACAAAACAAGCCCACAACCCCACGGTCAGACCTCACAGTCACCTGACCACTTGCTTGGCTCTTTATTTATGTTCTTAAAAACAAAACTGCTAGTAGACAGAACATAAACCATTACTCTTGAAGTTTGCCATCATTCTAGAAATTTTCCAAGACTGACGGTGTCAAAAAACTTTCATTTATGGGCTGAGTGTTTATAAGAGCTGCTGGAAAAAGAGCCTCAAAGTGGACAACTTCTGGCACATTCAACCTGGGAGCCACAGACTGCATGGAGCAAAGGATAGTTATGAATGCAGCTCAATACAAAACTGTAAACTTGCTTAAAATACTGGGAGATCTTTGTGCATGAGTTTATTTTTTATAACTAGATTGTTATAAAAATGTGTGAACTTACATGTGATAAGTTGCTTATCAATGTCAAAAAGTTGAACATGCCTGAGCCTTAAACAATATACATTTATGTTTCACCATCGTGGAAAGCAAAATCTCAGCATCAAGTACAGAATAACTGACCTCTCCTGTGGACACTGCGCCTTACCACAGTTTCCAAGAGCTTTCTGACCTTCTTGGCACTCCTGGAAAATATATCACCAGGTCTCCATTTCTGTGCTAGTGTGTTGTCATATTGGATCAGGAGTCTGTTCTGCATCAATGTAAGCTCATCCCTACTACCCAGCAGACACACAGGACTCATGCATAACCCATGCAGCACACACACAGCTCACATATACAAAGCCTCATATCACCCCATCCAAAAGATACAACACACACACATACACACACACTTTCCATCCTCCATGCCCACTATATACGCATGACTGTGTCATACATGCTACCTAGCCCACACATGCAGCCCATAAACCCCACTCAGCATATGCAGTCACACACATATACTTCACATCCCCCACAACCAGCACACAATGATGACTGTCCCACACATGCCACCTAGAACAAAGACAACTCACACACATAATGCCTCACATCTTCCCACATAGCACTGCACATACACACACACATCTGTAGACACAGATAACTGTTCCATATATGCCATCCAGCACACGGCACACACTTAACACACACATACAGATTCACATCTGCCCACCTAACAAGCACAGAATGAACCCTATATCTGTTTACCCAGCACAGACAACACATACATGCACACAACTACATGAGTCACATCCTCCACATCCAGCAGACATATCTGACTGTCCCATACATGCCACCTGCCACACTCACAACTGATGCACAGTTCATAACATACCATCCAGCAGACACACAGGACACACACACTAACAATTTATATCCTCACACCTGGGAAGTACATGACTCATATACATGCGACACTTTCCAAACATAGCATACACACTTAAGCACCTCAACGCCTCTTGTCTCTCCGTCCAGGAGTCTAAATATGTGTCACCCAGAGACCACTCACATATGTCATGCTCTACCATTCATCAGCATCATACAGGCAATTCTCTCTCTCTCTCTCTCTCTCTCTTTCTCTCTCTCTCTCTCTCTCTCTCTCTCTCTCTCTCTCTCTCTCTCTCTCTCTCTCTCTCTCCTTTTCTCTCTGTTTCTTCCTCTCCACACACTTGCAACCTTCCCATGTTTGAACCCTCCCTCTCATGTATTATACTTACAACTTTATTGTCATCATACAAAACTGGCCTTGTATGAGGACAATCATTTCTATTTACTCCTCATGTTTTCTTATGTGGTCCTTGAAGCATATGCTGTGTCTGGTTCATTTTTGTTACGCACACCACACACACACACACACACACACACACACACACACACACACACACACAAACAAATTGGTGCCATTTGCAAAGCCTACTCAGGAAACCCTGTATGAGTTAAACTGGATGTAGTAGAATCAGGTTGACATTATGGCAGAGCAATCAAAATGAATAACTGCACAACAGCAGAGCACTAGGGACCTTGTCAGGGAAGGTGGGATGGACCTTTGCCACTAACCACAAGATGCCAAGGATGCATAGAGCCTGACTTTATAACAGTGATGGTAGCCAGCAAGCAACCCTGAGAAAAATTCAAATAACCCAAGGGATACTAGAGAAGAACATCAAGCAGCCAGGCTGAGGGCTGAACTGCCATCCCATGAGAAACCACTGCAGGTCTACAAGCTGGAGTCTGACAGAACTGAAGCTATGCTTTAATAATAGACCATTAGGTGTATTTAGGTGGGAAAATCTTCACATTTTGCAAACAAGCCAGGTATGTGATGTCTGCCTCATCGAAAATTCTGCACATAGCTTGATGCGCTCACAAATTCACAATTCAGAATTAATTGGTTTTTAGGCTCTGCATTTAGGTCATCTTTCCCAGACACCCCATTTCATGTGGTGAAAAGAAATTAAGTCATTTTCCCCATGCCAGACCCTCGGCTCTCATCTCATAGGCCTGGCGTGCTGTCCTGCTGCATGCACAGGAGGAAGACAACCTTTAAAGGCATTCTCATTATTTCTCAGGGAGATGTCATTAAGTACTGTAAACATGTCCTGAATGAGTCCATGTCACAAAGACGACAGAGTGTTTGTAGAATAAAAACCTATGAGCATAAGTGCCAAAGTAAGAGAAAAATAGGAAGGAAAGAGGAGGAAGAGGGAGGGGATTTGGGGGTGGGGAGGTGGGGAAGGAAAGGTTGTCTTGACCAGAAGTTGAGCTAAAGGTGTGAAGCATAGTTGAGTATGAACAGAAGAGCTCTGATCACAGAGAAAAGCACATTATATTATTAAATGTAATCTACCTGACAGTGGTCTACTTTTCATTCCCCAGCCCCTAGCAGGTATTACCTACCCACCGAACCCATTTCTCCCTCAGAATTCATACATGGAAGACATAATAAATTTGTTTATCTGCTTCTCTAAATTCACATTTCACTTCAGAATCCTCTGCAAGAAAGTCATTAAATCAGCTGTTTTTAATTTTTTTATAAAACGGAAATGGAATCTTTTTATCTATATTCAAAGCACTGTATATGTCTGTCTCAGGCCTGTGAGCCCCAAGAAAACCCCAGAACCAGACAGATTAACTAATGAATTCTATGGAACATTTAAAGATGAGCTAACAATATAGCATCTCAAACTATTCTGTAAAACAGAAATAGAACCCTTCCAAACTCAACTTCTAAGGCCATATTACTCCAAACCTAAACCAGATAGGGGTTTAATTGAAAAAACTTATCTATTTTAACATAATATATAAATATATAATATATATAATAGATAATATAATACATATCACATATGATAATAAATAATATTACACATATATATATACATAAATGTGTATGTGTATGTGTGTGTGTGTGTGTGTGTGTTAGGTCAAGTTTCCTGATGAACATGTCTATAAAAATTCTCAATAAAATAGCAGAAAACAGAATTTGGCAACATATTAAAAAGGTAATACATAATACATGTTCAACTTGCATTTTTTACCAGGAATACAAGGATGATGGAATATATATAGAACAAGAAAGACAACGAAGCACAGAAACTCAGGGACAGAAATCACATGCTCATCTTAATAGTGCCAAGAAAGCTTCTGACAAAATTTAACAACTTTTCAAGATAAAAATCCCTGAAGAAAATAGAACTGAATAAAAAAATCTCAGTATAATAAAGGTTATATATAATAAATTTATAGCCTACTTTACACTAAATATAGAAAGCTCAAAGATACTTTCTCTAAAATGAGCAACAAGATAAAGCTGTCTACTCTTTGCTCTTGTTCAATTCAGTGGTTAAATTTTCATTTTTTTTAGTTTTTACATTATATACGTGTGTTCCCTGCATGTATGTCTGTGTACTACATTCATGCCAGATATTTGTGGAGATCAGAAAAAAAGCATTGGATTTTCTGAAACTGGAGTTATAAATTATTGTGAGACACCATTTGGACGCTAGGAATCAAGCCTGTTTCCTTTGGATGAGTAGCCAGTGCTCTTAGCCACAAGGCCATCATCCCAGGCACATCTTAAAATAGTAAATCAAAATAAATAAATGTACAAAGGAAAGAAAGAAGGAAGGAACATGAATGAGAAATGAAGAAATGCAAGTATCCCTATCTCAGATCCTATAATCCTTACTTATATACCCTAAAGACCCAGAAAACCCTTAGATCTAATAAACACTTTCAGCAAAGTAGAAGAACACAAAATCAATATACAAAAATCAATTACTTTTCCAGATTTTAATAATGAAATTATTATGAAAGAAATTAATCAGAAAACATATCACATTAAGAAAACTATCTTCAATAGCTTTAAAAGTAAAATATCTTGGAAAAACTCTACCCAAGAGAACACAACCTCTACAATAAAAACCTTAGGAGATTGGAGAAAAAAATTGAACAGGAAATTAGAAGATAAAGATCACATGCTCAAAATTGGCAAAATTATATAAAAATCATCAAAATGTCTATATCACCAAAATAGATCTACTGATTCAACATAATCTTTAACACATTTCCAGTCGCATTCTCCTAAAATTTAAAGGGAATTATAAAGGACATTGAATAGCCAAAGCAATTCTAAGCAGTTGTGATGATACCACAGACCTGGTTTCAAATTTATACTACAGATTCCATAGTTAAAAATAAAACAAAGTAAAAAGCAGCCAGCATGATACCAGCACAGAAACAAATGTGTGATCAATGAATCAAAACAGAATAGAATAGAATAGAATAGAATAGAATAGAATAGAATAGAATAGAATAGAATAGAATAGAATAGAAAACTACCTAGAAATAAATCCATGCAACTACAGTCACTTGATCACAACAAAGGTGACAAAAACATATATTCCACAAAGGTTCTGGGAAATAAGAGAATGAGACTCACCCTGCACAAAATGCAATTTGAATAAACCAAATGCCTCAGTGTAAGACCCAAAAGTCTGAAACTGCTTGGGAAAACACTTCAAAAAACAGACTTACGAGGACTTCTTTAAAATAGCTCAGGAAATAATTGCAAGAACTGACCCACAGAATAATGTAAAACTAAAAATACTCTGTTACAACAAACAACAACAAAAACCACAACCAAAGTAAAAAGAGAGTCAATAGAACTATAGAATACACATGGTAGGGGTTAACAAGTAGTATATATAAAGAATTTAAAAAATTTAATAACAAAACATAAATCACTCAATCAATAATTGAGCATCTAAATTGAAAAGATTGTCATCAAAGGAAGAAATAAAAATGACAAACAAATATTTGAAAAAGAATTCAGTATTCTAGCCATTGTGGAAATGCAACTCTTGAAAGTAGATCATGACTTCTCACCATAATCAGAATGAGTACGATCACGGGAATGAGCAGCAAGATGTAGGGAGCATGTGGGACAAAGGAAGTCTGTAAACTGGCGCAGGTTCTGTGGGAACCACAGTGGCATGAAAACAGAAGTGGAACATTTTGGAAAAGGTAAGATACCAGTGGGAGGCAGGGAAAGGGCCAAGAGGGCTCTACAGAGAAGTAAATATGGGCAAGATATAATTTTATGTGTATGAAAACATCACAAAACTCATTATTTAATATACTAACAGAACAAAAATTTATTTTAAAATTAAGTGATTGGCACCTTTTCTATCTTCCCAGTCCCATGGTCTCTGGTCCTAGAAACTGGTCCCTCACATGGCATTCACCGCAAACTCTTACTCTATAAAGCCATGGAGCCTGTCTAGTACCAGAAATATAGTACCCCTACTTCAACCATGGTCTTCTGAAAACCCCATCTTGCTTTCTGTCAGAAGATGGTTCAGTGTTTGAGCTACAGTTATTCATCTGCAGGCCAAAGTCAAGAATCTTTCTGAATGGACTGCTGTAGGGAGGGCAGGAATCTTACAGGAAGTTGATGAAACTTACAGAAGATTCTGAGTTGATCTGTATGAGTCTTTCCTTGCTGCAGCAACAGGCTAGCACAGTGGTATAACTCACATATTTCTTTCCTTGTTTCTATAACTCACTGTTTGTCTCAGTAGAATACTGAGATATAGGTGGGTAGCTTCCTTTTATGGAGACTCCAATTGAACACTCATTTCTTCTTCTCTTTCTTAGTTTCTATAAAGTGCCTATCATCTTGACTCTCATCCTTCCTTCATATTCAAAGCCAAAGAGGAGTGATGAACATTTTATCTCTCCTTCACTCTGTTCTCTATAGTCACATCTACCTCTGAACTGCCTCTCCTCTGTAAGGGCCTTGGGGTTCCCAAGGGCCAATCTAGAATGTCCAAGATTACCTCTGCATTTAAGAGTTCCTTGGTGTCATTGTTTTATACAGCTGAGTTATATTCCATTGTGTAAATGTACCAAATTTTTTCTTGGTAGGCAAACATCTAAGTTGTTTCCAGATTCTGGCTGTAACAAAGCTACTACGAATATGGTTTAGAAAGTTTCCTTATGATATGTTTGAGCGTCCTTTGGGTATATGCCCAAGAGTGGGTCTTGTGGTAGGTTGGTTCCCAGTTTTCTGACTTCCAAAGTAGCTGTACAAGTTTGCACTCCCATCAGTAATGGAGAATTGTATATTTTGTTCCACATTCTTCCAACATGAGCTGTCACTTGTGTTTTTGACCCTAGCCATTCTGAAGGGTGTAAGATGAAATCTCTAGGTCATTTTGATTTGTCTTTCTCTGGTGGCTAAGAATATTGAACATCTCCTTAAGTGTTTCTTGACCACTTGAGATTCTTCTGTTAAAAATTCTGCTTAGATCTGCACCCCATGTTTTAATCGTATTATTTAGTTTCTTGACATCTAGTGTCTTGAGTTCTTTATATATTTTAAAAATCAGCCCTCTGTTGGATATCAGGTCAAATTCTGCATAAGACTGACCTAGCAATCTGTATATTTTCCCATTCTTTATCAATAGGATAAAATGACAACAAACTAAATAAATGAATGGAGCTAGAAAAAAATCATGCTAAGTAAGGTAACCCAGACCAATAAAGACAAACATGATATGTACTCATAAATGGGTATTAGCTGTAAGATAAAGGATAACTATGCGACAATCCATAGCTCCAGAGTGACTAGATAACAAGAATTCATGGGGGACACCCATATCTCCTGGGAAGGGGAAATAGAAGAGATTTTGTGAGTGGACTTCAGGCAGGTGGGGATGAGAATATGAGCAATCAGGTTAGGATGATGCAGGGGGACAGTGCTTAGGAGGACTGCCGGGGGTGGGGGGTGGGGGGGGCATTTTGGACTGAATGGGAGCCTGGAACAGGGGAATTTCCCAGGAGTCTATGGGTAGAACCCAGTTTAGACTCCTAGCAATAGAGGATAAGTAGCCTGAACTGGTCATCTGTGACCAGATTGGTACCTGGCCCAATTGTCATCAAAAGGCATCATTCAGCAACTGATGGAGACAGATACAGAGACTCACAGCTATACATTAGGTAATGTTCAGGTTCCTGTGGAGAAAGGAGTATAGAGGTCAGAGGGGTCAAGGACCTTCCAGAAGGCTCACACGCTGGCTTGCAGAGACTAAACGACAACCAGGGATTATGCATAAGACTGACCTAAGCATGCTTCACATATGTTACAGTTGTTTAGCTTGGTTCTCTTATGGGACTCCTGACAGTGGGAACTGGGGCTGTCTCCAACTCTTATACTGGCTTTTCCGACCCTACTCTTCATATTGTGTTGACTTGCCCAGTCTTAAAAAATGAGAAGGTGCTTAGCCTTACTGCAACTTGATATGCTATGTTTGATTAATACTCACAGGAGACCTACACTGTCCTGGATGGAGGTGGAAGAGGAGGGGGTGGAGTGGGAGGGGCAAATGGTGGAGAGGGACTAGGAAGGGAGGATGGGGGGACTGCAGCAAAGATGTAAAATACGTAGATGAATTAAACAATTTTTTTAAAGACTATCTTTCCTAGCAACCCTATTTCCATTCACACTGTGACCCTTGGCCATGCCATGTCTCACAGTCACATTTTAGAGTGTAGATATACCTGACGTTTTAGAGGGACATGTTTTACTGACCTTCAGGTCTGTGAATACTTTCCTAAAGAAAAACAACAACAACAAAAAGTCACACATATTCTTTCAAGAGTACTTGGTCATGTTGTTGTGTCTGCATTATTCCAGTTGTGCTTAGACAAGAAGATGTAATTACAATCAAAAACTGTGTAGTATGACAAGCATCTTGTTTTCCCCTGACCTGAGGCATTTTTGTAAATTCAAGTTTTCATAGCTAAAACTAAAACATGTAGGGATCTCTGGGACCTATTGGGCACAGTCTCTGTGACCCAAGACTTGGCAATTCATTAAGAAATACCAATGAAACACAGCCAGGGGGCAGTAGGAGTAGCCCAGGTTAGAGCACATGCCTAGCATTTGAAAGGCCCTGGGCTTCATCATACTGACAAACAAAAGAAGCAAACCTAACAAAACCACAAGGAGACTTTTGATCAACTGCAGGTTGTTCTAGCTGCAACTGTAAAGGAAAAAGATGTACAGAAAGCAGGAATTCCCCCAACCTCACCAGTATCCTTTGAATAACATTGACTGTACTCCAAATGCATCTCAGACATTGTCTGCATGCTACGCTATTTGCCTTGTCTAAATCTCTGAACAACCCTGGGAATGCAAGGTAGTGATTACCTGGAGTTTTCAGACAAGGGCTTGGATAGGGAGAAATCACTTGTCCAAAAATTATAAAACCAATGTGCTCCAGTTGGCCCAGACAGACTCTGATGCAGGAGTGATCCTGAGCAAGCCATAAGCCATAAGAAAGCCAGAAGAGAATGAAAAGAAGATTGGAATGGGGATATTTCTGAAAAAGGAATAAGATGGTGTCTTCATGCTGATCAAGCAGAACTAGGTAGTGAGGTACCCACAGTTTCTTCCACTATGATGTAGAATTTGTGCCTCCTCTGAACCCCTTAGGTGATAGATTACAAGGGCCCTCTTAGGGTATGCATCACTCCCAGACATTCTGAATCTTTCTGCTTTGTAGGAAAAGAGTCACGTGTATGGGCTGTTGTAATGGAAAGCATTCAGCATCCAAGGAAGAAAAGACAGCACTGGAAAAGGTGACCTGTATGTAGAAGCTACTCTGATGCAATGCAAGCAAGTTAAGGCAAACTTCTATTCTCTTTACCCCTTCATGTTTAGAAACTATCTGTATTTTCAAACTTTTGCTTTTATTTTCTTAGTCTTTTTTTTTTTACATGAGTTTGTCTTGATTACCAGGTCAATGTGACACAAATATTATATTACAAAGTATTTGGTCCCTCAGAGTCACCATAATCTCTCAGCATGACCCTCCTCAGCAAATTTACACTTGTGTCTTCCCACACTTGGTTTGCTAATAATGGAGAGCCAGTTAGCAGGTTCTGATGAAAATATGCATATTGAATGCCACTTTCTGAAACCAGTCATTTTCCAAATGGCTTTAAGGCATCATAATGGTGTTTTGAATTTCTTTCCACCCATAGCTTTAACCGTGACAATGCTTTTGTGCAAATGAGAGAATAAGGTGTAATATTGCCTTTTCAGAATTGCTAAAGCCTGGTAACTCCTAGTTCCAAACAGACCTTGATCTTCACTGCAAATGTGATGTTTTGGGGGTGACCTTGGCTCTTTAGTATCTCAAAAAATGGCTTCTTTATGTGTTCCAGATGGAAACTGTAAAATTAATAACCCCTTGTAGATGAATGCCCACATGTTTTACACATACTCCTGACATGTGCTTTGCTTATAGTGCCATTGATCTAAATGTAATTAACATCTAAATGATGTTTTGCTTCTTCTGAATTCTACACTATGCAGGGCATTTTTAAAGTAGATATTTATTGTTGCTACCAAAAACCTGGGCGGAAAATTGATTGATCTCTCAAGTGGTAAATAAGAATTACCTGTCTTCTGTGTGTGATAAGCAAGGCATTCTCCTGCCTTAAAAAAAGATACACACACACACACACACACACACACATGCGCATGCGTGCACACACAAAGCCAATGGTCAAATAGCAAATATCATGCATTTCTGTTACTTAGGATGGAGTTTACCTTAACAAAGATATAAAACTAGTGACTTAAGCAAGAAAAGAGTTTATCATTCTCTCATGTGCATCCAGGCTCTGCTCCACATATTCATTGCAGCCCCTTTCAGCTCACTAACTCATAAATTAGTTCTTTCTTTATAATCCAAGATGGCGGTAGACAAGCAGGATGCTAATCTACGGCATTTTTTTTTATTTATTTATTTGAAACAGACTGTCACCATATATCACAAGCTGGCCTTGATCTCTTTGTTCCTCTTACCGCTACTTTTCAAACACTGATCTGTGCCCAGATCAGATCAGTGGTCTTTCAAGGAAGGATTTAAAAGCATCACTAAACTCTTCTACTTAGATCTTATTGGCCAGACCCTAGTTACATGGCTATATCCAAAGGAAGCTGGGAAATGTAGATTTATATCAATAACCAAGAACCTGTTAACATCCTGGAATGCATTGCAACAGTAGATAAAAGCAAATGGATTTCTGGAAATAAAAACAGCCTCTGCTTAATAATCTGTGGTGATTACTGTAGATATCCTTATCTTATTTAATTTTGGTAATGATTTTTGACATTTCTTCCCTAAGTTGAAAGGAATTTCCTTTTCCTCTTGACTTACTTATTCTAGGGCAGGAATTAAATGGGAAATCATTTGTAATTTTGAATAAAGACTTTTGAGCCATGAGAAATCAGACTATTCTGGATCCCTTCATCATGGTGGAATTCTGTAAGAGATCTGTTTATTTGCCTTGGAAACAGAGACAACATCACAAAGGCCATACCTTCTCCTCCTCCTTCAAACTTGGGCTGAGGTTTAAATCTAAAATGTTCTTCACGGGCTCACATTTTGAATAACTGTTCCCCATCTGCTGGTGCTGTTTTGAAGGCTGTGGCATCTTTGGAAGATGGGACCTAGTTGGCAGGAAAGGGTGTCTAGGTTACTCCTGTCCAGGTTCTGGAGTTCTATCAGCTTCCTGGTCCGTTGCCATGTGACCTGCCTTTGCCACACTCCCGCTGCAGTACCAAGCCACACTCGTATGTCTTTCCCTAAAACCAGAAGGCAAAGGAAAGCTTTCCTCCTCTCAGCTCATTCTGTCAGATCTTTCCTCACAGCAGGAGAGTCACTAATACACTCTTGTACTCAAATTTCAAACACTGGGCAGTGCTGACAAAGATCTCACCATCCTCAGCACCCGGCCAGATGTAACCTCAGAGGTCTTTATAATTGCCATTTATGAGCTGCAACATAGCTCAGAGTGTCCTCTATTCAGCTCTGCTTCCCCTACCTTCTTTTCCTCCACAGCTGTTCATCTCAAAAATACTTTCTAACCAATCTACCCCTGAACTCCACCCCCAAAGCTGCTTGCCCTCCACCTCCTGCAGTACTGAACTCCACTTCTAAGGACAGTCACATCTCATCCAGGGATCTGCTAGCTGAGGATGGCTAACTCTTTTCAACAATCTTCTCTCACCCTGGAAGTCCCTTCATTACTCCAGGACTCTTGTCTGTGGGAACAGGGCATAGTGATACTTTTTAGGTAGAATATGGCTTTATGTGAGGAGTAAAAAATGCTTCCAGAATCCATCTCCACTCCCCCATGTTAACAGAGTCCTTGGAAGCTGCCATTTTTTTATTGCCTTCCTTCCCATTTTTTGTGTGCTTGAGGCTAATGTAGAGGACCAGATGATAGTTCCCTGTATAAAGGAATTTTCAAGTTGCCTTGAGCACCTGCCTGAATCTAGTCCTTGGGACCTAGGGAAGTTGGCTCCTTAAAGTCTTTCTCTGACCTATGCACATACAAGTGTACATATGTATATATATATATATATATATATACATATAAATAAATGCATAAATGTGATTTTTAAGTAGAATTTACTTGCCTAATGGTCAAGAAAATGACTTTAGCTTTCTTGATAAATTTTGTATACTTGAAAAGATCTTCAAAAGAAAGATTTCACACAGCCTCACTAGTCATAGCCTTATTCTTCTGTGATGGCGAGGCTGTCACCCTAGCTCATGGCATCTCTGTCTGATGCTGCATGTTGCTCTCAACCTTTCAGGACTATTCCAATTGCTGTCAAATATTGAATCACACTTCCACATGTCCGGAAATTCTGCTCAACTCAGAAAAGTAAATGAAACAGCAAGTGTACTTTTTAGGAACAACCATGCGATTTCTGGTATAAGATTATCTAACTGGGTATCCTGGAACCAAACACTGTGCCTTCCAAAATGATTCCTCACAGAAGGATCTTTTGATCAGGAACAGTGGCAGCTAACATCTTGTCACAAATGCTTCAAGTTTTAGGCTCCTAACCCAAGAATCTTAAGTGGGCTAGATATTCTAGAAGCAGAGCCTAAGAAATCATGTTTCAACTTGTCCTCCAGAGGAGCCCCAGAAAGTTTAACCCCCTAAAAATGTATAGACAGGAATCTTAACTCATAATAATCCCATACAATGCCTCCACAAACGTTCAATCTATGCTTGTGGCTAAACTGGGGCTTATCTTATAGTTTTCCAGTCTTGATCTACAGTGTTGAGAAATACATGCTATTCATGAGACTTTTAAAGTACATAAATACTAAATACCAGTGTTGTCAAAGCTTTTCCTCTATGTCCTAGCACCTCAGCAAAAACGTTTTTAAAAATGGTTGTTCAACTTTTCTGCTGTGTGACCTAGAAAGACTGCAGCTGCTGTAGGTGGATGTGACTCCACAGCAGGCAATAAAGGTCTTGCTAACCCTCCTTTATTTGCTTTCTGCTCAAGATAAACATTTATCACTGGGTGTATTGATTAACACCATATCACTTCCCTCCCCACACTTTCACAAAGGAAACAGGCTCCCTTTGGGAACACAACCCTTTGTGGAACACACAAGAGCCCCACTGTTATGTTGGCTATGAAGGTGCAGCACCTCCCACACACACACACCCCTACCCCCGACCTTGAATAAAGACTAACCATCATCACTCGTTGGTTTGACTCTTAAGGGATGTTCATTCTTGATTAGCGCGAATTGAGTAGCAAAATGCACACAACCTGAGTGAAGCATGAAGGCTCAGTGGGAAACAAGGGATGCAACAAGCTGTCACAATCACTGGTTTCTTTCCCATCCTGCGCACTTTTTAACCACTGACAAATTTTCTTCTCCATTTCTTTCAATTACATGTGAAGAATGTTACATAAATAGAATCACATATTATTGAAATTTTTAAAGATTAAATTTTCCTGCTTCCGTATAGTTTCAGTATATAAATACAACAATGGTTTTCCTTTTTATTGCCACATAGTATCCTATGATATGATTTATCACATTGTATCTAATAATTCACTCTACAAAACACATGCAAGTTGCATCTGTTTTAGGCTGTTATGAATGAAACTGTCATTTGCACAAAGATGTTTGTGGGAATACAAACCTTCATCCCTCTAGGCAGAAATGTCCAAGAATTCAACTGCTGAATGTTGGTAGTGGCATGTTTACTTTACATTTTCATTATTTTAGATTTTTAAATTTTATTTTTTGTGTGATTACTCTGCTTGCATGTATATAAGTGCACCTTGCACATGCCTAGTGCCTATGGAAGTCAGAAAGAGGCCATTGGAGACTCTGGAAGTAGATGGTTGTGAGCTCATCTCCTCTGCAAGAATAAAAGCTCTTAAACACTGAGCCATCTCTCCAGCCCCATGTTTAGTTAAAACAAAGCTGTCCAGATCTTTTCCACATTGGCTGTTCCACTTGACCATCTTACCAACAATCTAAAACTCAGCTTCTTTACTTTCTTGCTAGTATTAGATATTGTTATCATTTCTCATTCTTTTTATAGTTAGCATCTTCAATGCCCAGTGATTTCCTACCATCTTGATTATCTTTGAGTGTACTTATATTTAATACATATAATCTCTTCTAGACAATGCCCCTTCATATCCATTTTTGGTAAAATTCTTTAGGGAGCTGCTGGTAATCTGATTGGAGAGAATATATGGACTAGAGAATTTACCTATTCTGTGTCCTAAGCCATCATTTGATAAGTGTTTTGTAATTCACTCTCTTTCACCAAGCATAAGTTTCAATCTTTATGATATCAAATGAGGTTTTTCTTTTTACAGATCACATTTTGGGTGTCAAAACTAAGAAACATTTGCCTCATTCTATCTTTTGAAAACCTATCTATGTCTTCTTTGAAAAGTGTTGTAATTTTGCATTTAAGTCCATAATCCATTTCAAGTTAATTTTTGTCTAAGGCTTGAAACTTAGGTCACAGTGCTGTTTGCCTCAGGATGTCCAGTGGTTTAGCACTGTCTTCCTCTACTGATAACCTTTGCAACTGTGTCAAAACTTTAGGGGGCACATTTTTGTGGGTCCATTTTCAGGGTTTCTACTACTGGGTTATTCTATCTGTGGATTCTTTTGACATTTTTAAGGAATCTTAATTATTGCAGTTACATATTAAGCTATTGAAACATAAAAAACTTATTCCTTGATTTTTTTCCAAAATAATATTTAAATTATTTTAGCCCCTTTCCTTGTCAATTTTAGAGAAATACTACATTAGTTAGAATCTTGGTGGACTATATTAATCTTGAGTGTACACTTGGAGAAAATTGGTATCTTTATAGTACTTAATATTCCAATCCATGAACATATTATGTTTTCTCTATTTATTTAAGTCTTCATTTGTTCCTTCATAGGCATTATGGGTTTAGTAGCATAGACATCCTGTACCTGTTTAATTAAATTCTTCACTTCTTTTCTTTCTTTCTTTCTTTCTTTCTTTTCTTCTTTCTTTCTTTCTTTCTTAAAACAAGAACTCATTATGTTGCTCAGGCTAGCCTCAAATAAATCAATCACCTTCTTACATTGAATCTTCCAAGTGCTAGAATTACAAGTATGTATCACTCTATCTGATATACCTATAGCTCTCTTTCTTTTCGTCTCTCTCTTTTTTGCAGTGATAACTGTTACTGTATTTTAATTTTGGTGCCCAGGTGTTCATGGCTAGAATAGAGGAACACAAGTATTTTTTTTTCTGTATGTATTTTTAGACTCTGCCTTGATTATCTGGTCATATGCAAGAGAGATTTTGACTCCTTCTTTCTGGTTGATATGCTTTTTATTTATCTTCTTGTCTTATTAAACTGGCTGCACTAGATATGAGTGATGACAGATACCATAGGCAGATGCTCAACCTTTAACCATAAAACACAGGGTCAGGTATGTGTTTCTGCAAATGGTCATTACCAAGCTGAGTCTGCTTCCACTACTCTTACTCTTCGGAGGTTTTGTTTGTTTGTTTGTTTGTTCACAGGTTTGTATTCAGTGTGCCTGAGTGTGGGCTGGGGGTGGGGGAACGGCATGTTCAAGAGGTTGGCCTGTTTATACAGCTGCCCGTAGAGGCCAGGAGAGGGCATTGGATCCTCCTGAAGCTGAAGGTACATTTGTGAATTTGTGAATCACCTGATGTAAATACTGTAGTGTAACTTTGATTCTTCACAAGAACAGCAAATACTCTTATCCATGCAGCCATCTTCTCAGGCCTCTTTCTGAGAGTTTTTGGTCCTCAATTGAAGTTGAGTTTTACTTTTACTATATAGGTTAATATGATCATGTGGTTTTTCTCCTTTAATGGTATAAAGAAGCTAATTATATTAAGTGATGTTTTCAATATTGAACCAGCCTTGCAACAAAGAAACAAATCCCATTTGGCCATGGTATATAGCTTTTTATATATTACTGAATTCATCTTGCTGGATTTAGTAGAGATATTAATCTTTAATTTCTTTTTATATTGTCTTTGTCTGGTTTGGGTGTCAGGATAATACTAACTTCATATAGGACACTGGTAGGCATTCCTCTTCTCTATATTTCAGAGGAGACTTGTAGAAATTATGTCCTTTCTTCTTTAAATAGCTGATTCCATTCTACAGTGAAAGCATCTGGTGTGGAGACATCTTTGGGGTAGAGAAGTTAGTAAAATCTCCATGTTCTTTATCATTGGGAGGCTTTAAAATTATGTCTTATACTGGATACATTATTGTCATTTGTGCTGTTCTAGAAAGTTGTCTATTTTTGAAGTTGCCCAGTTTATATGTTGATTATTTCATATATATCTTCATGGTCTGCATAGTCTATAGTAATGTCTCCTGTATTAATCATGATATAAGTAATTTGTGGCCACTTTTATTTCTCTGTGTTGCTCAGTCTGTCTGTTTTACTGATCATTTCCAAGAAGCAGTTATTAGTTTTTCTAATAAAAATTAACAAAACCCTATTACCTTCTGTTTTACTCTTCACTGATTTTTTTCTTGTACATGTTAGCCTCTTATTTGCTTTCCTTTTCTAGGCTAAAAAAGTAAGAGCTTATAGTACTGATTTATAGTTTTAATTTGACTTAATTTATACACTTAAGATTATAATCTGCAACTTCATAATGTGCTAACTGTGCATATTGAATGTTGATGTAATTTTTTTAAGTTTACTTTTATTAACTTGGAATCTTTTTTCTTAATTTGAGGAATGTATTATGTAGTACATTGTTCAGCACATGTTTGAGGACTTTCATGCTAGCTTTCTATTAATTTATTTTCTTTTATTGTAGTATATTAGTTAGCGATTGCTTCTTATGATCTCCATTTATTTTTACTCTGTGCTGGGAGCTGGGAGATCAACTCAAGGTCTTGAGAAAACCACCACTGAACTGAATCCCCTATCTTACTTTCAATTCTTGAAGGAGAGAAAGGCACAGTCTAAGATATAGCTCAAAATTAATACATTCTTCGTGAACACATTTTAAAAAGAATGCCCTGCTTTTCTTTGTTAGATTTTTTGAATGTTAATGAGAGCCTAGTGTTCGGTGGCAATGTTTATTCAGTCTATCTACCTACTTACCTACCTACTTACCTAGGAAGTCTAGCTAAATATTCATCTATACATTGGTTTTTATTTGAAACCAATTTTTGATTTTCAAAAATAACAAAGGAAAGTGAAGGAGATGCCCTGAGAATAACAATAGTAAGTCCAACATTGTAAGTTTGTGCTTATATGCCAATTTCACAGCCAGGCCCACTATAACTGCTAAATAAATGTAAGACTTTCATTTAACCATGGTTCTTACTTTCTCTGTAGCTCAGACAAGGACTACCAGGAGTTTGTAAGCACCTACATGTAAAAATGGATTATGTTTCAGTATACACACACAAACATACAAGTATTGTGGAGGTTGTTAATGACTCACATGGAGAAAACCAAGTCTCCCCTGCAACTGAGACCTCTGGCCATACAATCTTCATTTCACAAAAGTCAGAAGTCTAGGAACTGTGGCAAAGTGCAAATCAACACCGCCACAGTCCCCCATGAAAACAGCCCTCCTGGTAATGAACTGCTCATGGCCTTTGGATTTGAAGCTGCAAGAGGTGACCAGCAGTGGAAGAGGAAGGTACCACAGAGGCATACCTGTGCAGTGCTCAAACAGATGCCCCTATTCTGACCACCTTCCTTTGGCAAAACCTCACTGACTTTTGGTTTCTGTTTGTGTTGCTGTTTTTTCTCTGTTTTAAATGGGAATCGGCCTGATGTTGTGTTTAAATATGAAAGGCTGATGACTATTTCAGTGGCACTTCTGGTTTGTACAAGATGCCTCCCTTCTTGTAGCTAATGGCTTGAGTCTCTGCAGACTGACACACCTTTTGTAGACACTGATGCTCTCCTTTTTATAACTTTATTTCATTTTCTGCTCATTTCTGGTGTTGACTTAAAGGGCCTTTATCACGTTGAGCTGATAATCTATGCTTTATGGCTGCGATTGTGAGCAATGGAGGCAGCATGCAATACTACACACATATAAATATTTGAACAAGGAAAAGAAAGTCTAATGTAGGACAAGGAAAAAAATGCATTTAAAGCAAAAGGAAAAAAAAAGCCACCAGAGGGGCTGTGACACTGAACCACAAACCAGCAAGGTGAGACTCCAAGGGCAACCCATCCTGTCTGGAGATTTCACCAGTGGGCTCTTACTTTGGTCTCTGCAACACAGGGTGCTCAGCTGGGGTTCATTCTAACAGACTTATGACGTCACTGCTGTGGCTTGCGTATTTGGTCAGGATCGCTAAAATAATTCCCTTTGAGAAGAATCAGTTTGCTCTTGCTGGGAGTTAAAGACCTGAGGGGTTTTAATTAGTTTACCCGGCCTTTGCATTTGATCACCAAACGTTATTGCAGAGTTCAAAGAACACGAGGCTGTGTGCCTCCTTTTCCGTATTTGTGGGACGGGGGCTTTGCCGCCTTTTTCTGCAGCTTCTGTGAATAGTGGAAAATAAGGGCAAAATGACATTCGACTTAGAAAGTAAGAGCACCAGGAAGCAAAATTGGAGGCAAACAGAGCAGCTAATTTCGCCAGGCATAGCTGGTGCTGCCCGCGGTTGTCCCTGACAGCCAGGCGACTCTGAACCACCTGTGTTTGCTCACTAGCTTTCCCCAATCTGCGAGAAAATGGCCAGAGCCGGTCACATGGCAGGCAGATAGGCCAGGCACCATGGGAATACAAAAGCCGGAGCTTTTAGCAGAGTTAATCATTAATGCGCCTTTTCTTTGTCCCATTCAGGAGTGCTGACGGCTTTGATAGCCTGTATTTGCCATGGGCCCCGCTGCAGGCAGAGCCAGGTACTAAGGGGCCCACTGGCTCCAAGATCCCTGCCCAGTGGCTGAGCCCTGAAAGACCTACCAGTCACCCTTCCACCCAATCCTGCCTGCCCCAGGCCAGCACCCTTCTGTCTTACTGTGTAACTACTCCATACCTCAATCAGATTCAACACTCAACTGTCTGGAACCCTGGTTCATAATATGTAGCTAAGCCCAGCTGGGCAAAGCTGAGGTTTCTGCCCATTGTCTTCTCTAGATCACAGCTACCCTTCATAAGAAAAGAAAACAAAAATCTCCCCATAGCATATTTCTTGTATGGAATCAGGCATGTGTCATGTAACAGCCACTAAGTGCCCCCCCCCCAAAAAAAACCTTGACTTTAGAGTCATTCCTGAATAGATTCTAATACCTCTATCTCAGTGTCTACACTGTAGGGGATACTGACAGCAGTTTTTATGTGAAGAACATCCACCACCACCTTAGCCCCTATGTCACATGACTGCAGCTAAGGTCAACCTTTGGCTCACAGGTCCTTTCATGAGGTTTTCTTCCTGGGTCTCTGAGCCTACCAACAAGATGTTTTGACCTCTACAAGCTGAAAAAACAAAAGAACAAGAAAACCAAAACCCACTACCTTCTTACTGTCTGCTTTTGAGAGGGAAAAACATCCTGGCTATTAAGACAGGAACCACTAATGACCCCTAGTCTTTAGGAGCACCTAACAGCAAGCAGAGGACATCATTCATTCAAGTTGAGCTTACCATGGATAGGCATTTAAAAAGCTTAGAGCTCTTAAGTGCCAATTTTCTTTCTGGGAACCATGAGCACAAGGGTGTCACTGGCAGCTGTAAGCAATGATCAAAGACCTTGGCAGACAAACATCACACTCACAGGCTGCTATTCCATTGGGTTCATCCATCTCCCTTTGGCCTGGATCAAAAATCTTGAAGAGTTTCTCCAGTCAATCTTTATGATATCAAGGGCATTTGACATGAAGTCAGATTTTATTGCCTCCCTATTTTAAAAAGATGAGGAAGTTAAAATTGACCGACTTGTCCCAACAGCTAGAAACTGAAACAACAGACTGTGGTGGAGTGTTCTGTACGCTGTAAATAAAGTAACTGTTTTGGCCTATGTATAGCACCATAGAAGTGGGTGGAGAATCAGAGGGCAGGCAGGTAGGAAAGGGTGGAGTTAGTCACTCTCCATCCGACCCCTGAAGAAGACAGACATGTAAGGAAAATAGATGAGCCACAGGCTGGGCCACGTGGTGGAAGATTAATGGAAATGGGTTGAATTAAGATGAAGGAGCTAGCTAGTAATGTGCTTAAGATATGGGCCAAACAGTTTAAAGGATATAAGCATGTGATTCATTTCTTTGGGGGACAAAAGCCGCGGTGTGTGAATCAGGTTCCAACTGCCATGCGTGCCTGGCACAAACCTCCCGGACCCAAAACGGGCCCGGAAACATACTACAACAACAGACTGATGGTAAGAACCCTGAGAAGACTGAACCATGTGGACAGTGTTTCAAAACAGCCTTACTCGTTACCAGTGGGTATCGCTTCCTGTGTCTTGGAGCCTGGTGTCATTCTCATGATAGCTATATAGGTCACACAGTGCATTTGGCTCAGTGACTTGATGATAGTGACCTGGTATACTATACCAGGTTTAGGATCATATCTATAACCTCCTATAACCAGAAAGAGTGAGTGAAGAGACAAAGATGGATATATAATGGACACCATCGTATTTGCTTTGAGGAAGGCAAATGTCTTAGTTCAAGATATCCCAAACCTAGTTTCTGAGTTAATACCCCATCCTTTTTTGGGAAGAAGATGAGGTGAGACAAGTTCTTTTAAATCATCTTAGATATCCTGGAACTCACTACTTAGACCATGTTGGGCCTCAAACTCCCAGAGATCCACCTGCCTCTGCTCTGCTAGGATTAAAGATGCATGTACTATCATGCCTTTAAAAGCTCATTATTTATATGGAAAGTGAGCCAAGACAGCATGTCAGAGAAAAGAAAGAGACATGGGTATTAGGATAACCACCAAGGGACCTGTTAGTGGCCAGAATCATTGTCTCTTCCTGGGAGCATTTCTAGACAGACAATGATATTTTCCTCAGGTGAGGTTGTCAGTGTACTGGTAACTGAGAAACCTAAGAGATACATTCAACCAATGAACACAGTTTATAAGCAGAGCCCTAGTCATGGAAACTCAACTTGGGGATGGAAAATGGTGTAAGCCACTACCATGTCTCCCTGGTGTATGTGTGAGTGTGTGTGTGTATGCATATGTGAGTATATGTGTGCATATATGTATATGTATGTGTGCATAATGTGTATATATGTATATGTGTATCATGTATATGTGTATATATGTATTACATATGAGCATGAAACTAAAAAGTCAACCTCACTGTTGTTCCTCACAGCTACCTGATGTTTTTTAAGACAAGATCTTTCACTTTGGCCCAGGGCTTGCCAATTTGGCTAGGTTGGCTGGCCAGTGAGCAACAGGGAGTCTCCTGTGTCATCCTCTCCACTATATCACCATGCCTCGCATTTCACATGAGGGCTGAGGATCAAACTGGGTAGTCATTGCTTACAGAGCAAGAATTTTGTTGACAAAGCTATCTCCCCAGGCCCTCTGATGTCTTCTGTTTAGAAAGCAAGCATTCTCTAGCAGGGAATGACAGGTATTCAGAGGCTTCAGGTGTTTCATGGATTCACCTTAAAAGCACCAACTTCAGAAAGCTCCACTGCAAAATGTTTATGTATACCACCTGGGAGCCACACATTTCCCCTGGCATTTTATGTTCTGCAATAGCCCAGGAACATGGCAATGGTGATGCTAATGGTGCAGGGAACTGAGCAACAGAATAAGTTCATTCACCATGCATAAAGTCCTCATCCTTAAGGACCATTTGCCCAAAGTCACGTTTTTTAGACAAAATTTCACTATGTAGCCCTGCTATGTAGACCAGGCTGACCTCAAATTCACAGAGATCTGCCTGCCTCTGCCTCCCAAATGCTGGGCTACCATGCTCAACCTGCCTGAGGTCACTTTTAGTCATTTTATTCAACTGACCTTGTACCATGCATCAAATCAATTCATGCCTTTGATCAATGTTTCTCAAAGTGTTGTTCTGGATGAGTATAATCATCAACTAGGAACTCAGCTAAGAAGTAAGCTATAATATTAGGTTTTTGGCTTGGACTAGTTTCAAAATCTGGACCAGCAGTCTAAAAGTCTCAAAGAAACACACAGAAGTTTATATTAATTTTATGTTGATTGGCCTATATCTCAGGCATATAACTTGCTAACTCTTACCTCTCAACTAACCTATGATTAGCCAAGTGGCTTAGCATCTTTTTTAAGAGTAGTATCTTGGTCTTTTTTGTTGTTGATGTCTCTTAGGGCTGAATTGTGAATAAAATACTCAATGTTATATTTTTAGGTCTATGAAGTGGTTGAAGACTTTTGTCTGTCTGACATACTTTGTTATATATTTAAGAAGTCTAAACAACATGACTATTACATTGCAAACTTAAGTAATGGTAATATATAATTTTTATCATCCTAAAGACTGAAGTTTATATTGTAAAAATATACAATTTATAAATGTGTGTGTAGTTTTTGAATAATGACTTTAAGTATGACAATCATATAAACATTAAATAAAGGTAAAGGTATAGTGCAAAATGGCAGCAGCATCCTAAGTATATATAATTATATAAAATATCTAAACAAAGGTATATAAAACATCATAAACAGAAGTAGAATTTTATGTATATATCATGATGAGTATAATTAAGCAGAGGTAGAAATTGTGTAGTAGAAATGACAACAATATGCTTAATATGCATTAATGTGCAAAATATTTTAAACAGAGGTAGAAGCACATGTAAAATATGGCAATTATAGATTTAATTTTGTATTAATATATAAATTACTTTAGACATAAAATAATTTTGGATTTGAATTTGTATTAACATACAAATTATCTTAAGCAGACATATAAAATAATTTTACAATTATATATATGTATCTGTATTAGTGTAAATTATCTATGGCTTATATTTGGCTAATAATTGTCTATGAGTAGGTATAATAATCTACCTATATCTTTTCTTTCTACTCCTCTTTCTCTTTAAGAAAAAGCTCCTCAGTGGATTCTGTGAGTAAGCTCTGCAGAGATGCTGGGGACAGCCATCTGGGTAGCATCATAGTCTTCTTGAGAACTTCTGTTCCCCAGTCCCAATTCACAATCTTCTAGATCATCTTACCACATTTCCCATGTTCTTATTTGAATCAATGTTCTTATTTTAAGAGATCTTATTAAAAGGAAGAGCTTTTCAGAAAGGAAATTGGATGATTTGATTTATATGGCACACATCTCAGCCATTTTTCATAAATTATGAGGATATCAATGCATTCATCTTGGAAACAAAAATACAGGTGTTGGGTGTCAAACTCTAACTACCCTGCGGTTTTTGGGCATGAACACTCTTCTCAGTCTCTGACTCTGACAGCATTGAGCACTTTGTGAACTCTCGATGAATGCTTGGAAGTCCAGAGCAAAGAGAAGCCTTAAAAGCCTATAATTACAGTACCTGAGAGGTTCAGATAGGAAGGATGCAAAGCTGAAGCTCTTCTGATCAGTAGATGGATTCAAGGCTGGCCTGGGCTTGATCGTGAGACACTATCTCATTCCTAGTGAGTCAACCACACTCCAACAAATAGGTTCATACTCATCATACCCATGAGTATGTGTGTAACACAAATTGGACTCAGAGGATTTAAAAAAAAAAAAGGCAAGAAATTTGAAAGGTACAGAGAAAGATATAGGAAATGTAAGTGTAGGGTGGAGTTAGGTGAAGAGCTGGTATGTGGGGGGGGGCAGGGGCGGATGGCCAAAATACATTGTAATCAGTTATCAAATAATTAATAAAAGTGTAAAGTATGCAAGAGAAAACTACTACAGTAGAGTGGCATTGTGTACAGCACAGTGAGATGGAGGCCCTGAGTCTAACTGACCACTATGCCTCAAAGTGGGACTCAAGTCACTATATGGAAAGTTGTGACTTCTGCCCCCTGTTCAGGCCTTTCCAGACACACATATGCCACCCCTGCACATCAGGCAGGTGTCTAACTATCTGCAGTGTCCCTGAGTGCCACACATGTGGCTCCTCTTGCTTCTTAAGTTCCAATGAGCTGTTACTATCTAGCCTGACAGGAAAGTACACTGGTTCAAAGACTGAAAGCAATTCCTCCTTTCCAATGTGACCCTTCCCAGGGAATTTTTAGAGGAAGAGCTTCCAGTGCAAAGAGCTGGCTGGCACCATGATGGAAACAACATAGGCTAGGAAGAAAGGATGGAGTACATTCCCACCCCAAAGCCTAAGCGGATCCTGTCTGAAATGCTCAGGCTAAGCAGGCTTCCATGCTTCCCTACTTCAGTGTTACTCAGATACTAGAGACAAACCTGGAAAGTCACATGACTTGGCCTGGGTACTCTTCTTCAGCTGATGAATAAATGCATAGGTTCTACCCAGTGTTCAACGTAACAGACTTGCTTGTCTGTCTACTTCATCACAGACCAAGACAGAAGGAGGCCTTGTAGCTTCTGATTTCCACTTATGATTTTGCACAGATCTATCAAAATTTCTTTGCATTTACTAAACTTACTTGGGAAAAAAAATATCTGAAAAGTAAGATTTCACTTTCCTTGTTGTTAGTGTTTGGTTTGTTTTGTTTTGGTTTTTGCACAAAGCAATATGCCCTTATGCCTTTTGTAGGTCAAAAGAATTGTAGAATTATATTTTGTAAAAGTTACTTCCTTTTGTGGGACATTAATTTTATCTTCTGGTATTTCTTCCCCACTCTTTGTGTGATGCTTCAAATAAGTGACACATTGTGGTTGGCTTCTTTGCACACTTGGATTGCATACAATAAGTTTGAGGAGAGGTTTTTTAATTGAAAGACATTTTTCTCATACTCTAATTCTGATCATAATTTCCCCTACCCGCTCCTCCCAAAATTCTCTCCACCCAACTCCACATCCTTTCTTTCTTTCAAAAAGGAAAAAAAAAACAAGAACACATGAAATAACCCCCACAAAAACACAAATGTGAAAAACAAAATATACAAAATACATGAACTATACAAAAACAAGTATCATTGAATTTATTAGCCAATTCCTCCTTGGCATGGAACCTACCTCAATGTGTGGTTGCTATACCCAGTGAGACTAGATTAGAGAAAACTAAATTTTCCTTTGCTAGTGGGCATCAGTTGCAGAGAACTTCTTAGTAAGAAGTAGGAGCCTGCATCCACCTGTCCCCTCAGTGCTGGCATCCCATCTGGCTCAAACCTGTGTGGGTCTCTAAGTTCATATTGGCATCAGTTCTGTTGGGTCTGTAAGACATTGTTTCTTGGAATCATACATTTCCTCTGTCTCTTACAATCTTTCCATTTTTTAAGGGATGTTTTCAACTATTTATGACCCTTAGGATAAGTTTAAACATCATTCCACACCACAAATGTTTCGAGCCTGTAAAGATCACAAGAGGATATTAAGTTCCCCTGGAACTGGAGTTCTAGACAGTTATGAGCTGCCAAGCAGTTTCTGGAAATCAAACCAAGGTCCTCTGTGAGGAAGTAGCAAGTGTTCTTAACCACTGTGTCATCTCCCCAGCCCTTTATCCAACATTTCTTAATGTTCAAAGTTTTTCATAATATAAAGCTGAGGGGAGCATTAAAAATAAATTTACCCTTCCTCCTGGTGCAAACAACCCTCCCCCTTGAAGCTCACAGCTCTGAGCCACCTGGTCTGAGTGAGGACTTCTCTGCTGACCGGGATACTTGGAGGACGTTCAAATCTGCAAAGAGACAACATCTAGAGATTTCACAAAATAGGTTGTTTGGCTTGTACCAGATCAAGCTTTGTGTCTGTTTCAGGTAGGGTAAGTTGTTCATCCCATTTTATTCTTACTAAAGTCCATAGGAAACAAGCAGTTTTCCTAGCCTCTAGACCTCCAGAGCCCTCATATCTCTCCTCTACTGGATGAAAAGGTTTCATGGAGCAAGGGTACACACCATGTTTCTGGACAAGAAATAGGACAGCTTATTCTGGATACTGACCTTCTTAAATAGCCTTAAAGTAAAAGCAGAGGGATGTGTCCTGATACACTGCAGAAATGGTTCCAGAGGAGTATTTGTCAGATACTGCAGGAGTCTGCTGATGGCACTGGCCCATTGCAGTGACTGAACAGTAAGATAACTGAGCAGGGAGACATTAAACTCAGAAGTTATGAGGAGAGAGGTCCAGGAAGATAAATGATGCCCTCAATGTCCTTGGAAGGCTCAACAGGCAAGACTAGAGGTTGGGTAAAGCAAGCACTGAGCTGTGTCATCTGAGACCTTATCAGTGCCAGGTACCACTCTAGAAACTGTATTTAGTTATTTTTTCCTCACATTGCCTGCAGTAGCTTCAAATTCACTTTGTGGTTCAGAATGACTTTGAGCTCCAGATATACTTGCCTCCATCTCCTCACTGCTTAGGATAGTTGGTGTGAGCCACATGCCTGTTTTATATAGTGCTGGGATTGAGACTTAAGGACTCTAACATGCTAGGCAAGCATACTGTTGATGGAGCTCCAGATACTCAGTTGTGTGTATGTGTGTTTATGTTGCATGCATTGGTGTCTATTCATGTGCCTGTGCTAAGGAAAACAAAAGCCAGTGTCAACTGTCTTCCTCAGTCACATCACCCAAGAAAACTGAGACTGACTCATAGATACAAATTGCATGGCAGTCTAAAAACTCGGATGAGCACTCTCAACTCCTTCTCACATTAGCACCCTACAAATCTCTGAGTGTCATTCAAAATGGTGCTGACTATAGCTAGGGATGCTGTGATGATTCAGCAAAATGAAAACACCAAAGAAACCATGATCTTGAAACAAAAACTTGTGCTGCAGCTGTTCTG
This sequence comes from Sigmodon hispidus, assembly GCA_004025045.1. NCBI lineage: Eukaryota > Metazoa > Chordata > Mammalia > Rodentia > Cricetidae > Sigmodon > Sigmodon hispidus. The sequence continues at coordinate 89,967 of PVIH01005241.1, forward strand.
TGCTCTGCAGAAGAGAGGGCATCCTTCCCCCAGGTGACATTGTTCCAGGCATGGTCCAGAGGAAGTGCCTCTCACCACAGATTTCCCCAGATGGAGTGGCACTACAGCCTCACACTCACTGACATGAATAATGGTTGTCAAAGCAGATGGAGCTTGGTAATGAATTACTAAGTGGATCACTAAGAGACACCTGCCTGCCAGAAGAGTCCCATTCCCACCCCCAGCTGCTCTCCTTGCCACCCTTGCCACCCTATTTCTTCAACTGCAGGAAGTTGCAAATGCATCCACATCACTGTTCCCCTCTAGAGAGAAGGCACTGTTCTATGTTTGGGTGATTGAAAGGGCACCTTACTGACTTGGTGGCAGAAATTGTCTTCTCCATATGGCTTCTTTGTCCTCTTTCATCATGGGCTAGTGAGAGTTCGGTCCAGGCTTTCTCAGCAGTGGCCACTCAACCACACCTGTTTTAGTATTGTTTACACATTTCCTCTGCCAGGGACTGGGAGTCCTCTGGGTGCCCAGCAGATGTTCTGCAGTGCTATTTTTGTAGATAAAACCCCACCTCCTCCACCACGCCTTTTTAAATATGTCCTTCAAGGATGCCCAAACAGCTGTCTGCCAGGCTTCCAAGAAACACACTTCCCGTTAAATACCAGCTTACATCTACAACTGACCTCAAACCTGATACCCAACTCTATTTCTCTGGCCTGAACTTCTTCCTCAGGATGGTACCACAGAAGCAGAGTTGAAGGTGCCTTCCTGATACCACAATAACCCAGAAAGCTCTGGCAACTCCTCACAGGGAACCTCTGTTTTTTCCCTTCACACAGAAATTCTGGTACCCTACAGGTCATGCTCACACCAAAGGAGAAAGAGAAGTTCTTAGACACTGAAGCTATCTCCCAGGCCTAGGTGACATCTACTTAATATTTTTGTCCTAGCTTTCTTGGATCTTTATGGCCCATGGGAGCTCAAAGGTTTAGTTTAAAGGTGTTTGCTTAGATAGCAAAGGAGTTAGGAGAGTCAGAGGGCACATGGTACCAAATCAGGGAATGTTCCAGAAGGAGGAACTCAGGAGACTGTCAAATTTCAAAGATGCTGGTAAGAAACCATATCCTCGACAACTGAGCCACTGTTTCCCTTCTGTGCCAAAAGGCCTTCTTCTCCATCCCTGAACTGTTTCCCTGGGGCATGGCTGTGTTTGGGTTGTCTACAGCAGCTGCCTTTCCCTCCTTGAAGACATGGGTGATGTGAATAAAGTCGAAGTATAACAGGAGTCATGTACACCATACCTGCTCCTAGCCTTTTTGATGGTGCCTTGCCTGCAGGGATCACATGCTCTGAGTGTATTTCATCACATTCTCCTTAAAGTTCTTCCTACCTGTCCCCATCTTTGTTCCTCACACTTGGAAACTAAACATATCTATGTTGGTTTGTACCTTGTTATCGTGGTGTACCTGAAATAAAATGATTCTGCATCTTGTTACCTAGGTGACTCTGGGTTCCAGTTGGCAGGAAGAGGAGCTGGCAGAAGTTTGGACTATGTAGCAAAGTGGAGTTCATTGCTCTTTGAATGCTGTTAGGTGACCATGAGGAGAGACAGGTGCAGAAGTGCCCAGTGGGGCTCACCTGTCCTTGTGTACTTCTACAACAAGTTCATTCTAGGGTGTCTGCCAGAAACCAAACATGTGGCTCTGGAAACCAAATGGTAGAAGCTTCCTATAGATATATCTCCAAACATTTCCATCTCCTCTCTCTCGTCTCTGATTGACCAGCAAGAAACAAGTGTCAGATTGTGCCCTTCCCTCCCACCTTCATTTCCCAGCACTCCAGCCAGGGTAACAGGTCCACTCGGTCCCTCTCACTATGGCCAGGCCTGCAGGGTGACAGTCTAAAGGCAACCTTAGGCTTTCCAGTAATAGAAATGGAGACAGAGTAAAAGTCATCAAGGAGACCACGACACAATCAAAGATTCTGCTGTATATTCACATAAAAGAAAATACACTTTGAGTTGTCATCAAAGTTTTTGTTGTTGTTGTTATGAGAGATTCTTTTCAAGAGGCCAGCAGAGAAAGAGTGTTATTTTTCTGAAACTGCTTTTAAGTTTTCAGAAACTATGATAAAGTAGAAATCATGGCTGAAGTAACAAATTTTGACAACCACTGGGATTCCCACATGTGTCCAGAGATATTACTATCCATAGTAACCAAAAGTTTACTTGAAATGATTTGGGCTTCAGAGAGAATCAAACAAAGAGCATGACAGAGGGGGTTACAAAACCAAGTCATTCAGATCCCTTCCCTGGGATTTGAGGAAGCAGGCTGATGTGCCAAGAGGTAGGTCTAGCTACTGTGTAGAAGCCATACCCAGGTCTGTAGCCAGCATGACAACCTGCTGGGGCTAAAAAGACAGTGTGTCAAGGTGACAGATGGGCTCCAACACTCCCGACGATGGTGATGTCACCTGGTACAGTGGGAAAGGCCTTGGCTGATGGGCCTTGAGAAGCAAGGATAAGCAAACAGGAAGGAAATAAAATGTCTCCTACCAACAGTGAAGATGAAGATAAGTTTTTATAGGGGGCAGGCAAGCCGACAATGATTTTTTTTAAGTTTGCCCCAGAACAAAGAAGTCATTCTTTTCCTTTGCTGTGGGTGGCAGAAAGGTGAATGAGAATCCTCTTCCCTACTCAAGAAACCAAGACAGAGAAAATTTCTGTCCTCCACTGTTGAGGGAACTCAGTCCACCTGTTGAAGTGACACTTGATGTGCTTTTGATTTTCCTAAGGGGCCTCCGGTAGTTACCTTTCTGAATCTGCGAATGTTACAGGAATCATGGTTGAAGAAAAAGCCTGAAAACTCCCCCCCAAAGTTCCAGAGTGATGATGTGTTTGTGCCATACCTTGAAGATCCAGAGTTCTCCCATCCCACCTCCCAGTGTGAAGAAAATGGCTAGAGCTTCAGATATCATTTGCTCCCATCTTATGCAAGGCTGGAGGAACAGATGGCTGGAGTCAAACCAGCAGCTGAGCTCATACGTGGTCCCTGTCCTCAGCACATAGGGCCTAGTCAGCTCAAATAGAGATTAGTATTAATCTCTCCAACTATCTCTCTCTATATTTCCCTCAGGGGGTATTTTGTTTAAAAAAACACACACTAAATTCAAAATTAAAGTATAAAAGTGCTACTTACCCTAGCTAGCATGCAGAGTGCTGAAATGATTGTCTCAGGGCAAGGCACACCCTTTGGGTCATCTCTAAGTGACTGAAAGTCTTCTTTATCTCTCATTAGAAAAAGACGAGGAATAATGAAATAAAATGTTTAAAGAGTGTAGCTCCAGATGGGAGAGGAGGTGGAGAAAGTCAGAGGGGTAGGGTGAGTGGAAACTATAATCAAAATATATTATATGAAGAAAACTTCAATAAGAAAAATCTCATAAAATATATCTCAATTTTCAATTGTGTGGATTATATATGAAGGAGTATAATTTTGAGTTCTTTTCTTATGATGTTTTCTAAATTAAGTGATTTTTTATTTAAAAGAAAAAGAAGGAAGAAAGAGGAAGAGAAAAGGGAAGATGGAGGAAGAAAGAAAGGAAGGAAAGAAGGAAGGAAGGAGGGAAGAAAGAGAGGAAGGAAGGAAGTCTCCTTTTATTTGACAACTCCAAAAAAGCCAGAGCCCTGAGCAAGGGATGGATGGTGGAGTTGGTTCTGTGCTGACTTGTTAGTCTAGGGGATCTCATCAGAAATGGGCTCATCTAGCTACATAGTATTATGTAAACCTGAAGAAAGAAGTTTTAAAGAGCAAGAGGCTATACTTCCAACAGACCTGAGTTTAATTCCCAGAACCCTCATGAGGTAGCTCACAAGTGCCTTAACTCCAGCTAAAATGGATCCAATGCCCTTTTCTGGCCTCCATTGTTATTGTACTTGTATACACAAACCCACACTCTGACGCACATGTAATCATAATTTTGTTTAATTTTTTAAGTTAAAATTTAAAAGACAATATTAGCTTCTTTTTATACTTTAAATTTAGTGTGAAGATAGACTCTCATTTTTAAATAAAATAGTTTTCTATTTAATCCAGATGCTGTTGTCTAAGACAACTCAAGGATTTAATGACTTTCAGATAATTTTTCATTTTCATATGCATTTTAAGGGGTATAAAATATTTTCTTAGTTTGGGGAGGTACCAAAGATGAAAACTAATACCTCACATATGTTAGGCAACTTTATACATGTTAAGACCTTATGTATGTGTCCTAACATTATGGTAAACATTGAACTATAGTCATTTGAGTTTTGCAGAAGAAAGGTAAATACATAATTTTATTTATTCTAGAATGATTTTGAGACTGTAATTGAAAATTATCTACCCTATCGCATTATGACACTCTAGGATACTCTACCAGGTTAACATTTAGGTGCTAAGCTCAGAACACAGCTTCACTGCCCTTCTCTGGTCTCTGTAAAGGATATCAAGATTGCAGGCAGAATTTCATAGCTCAGGGTTCTTGACAGACGTTCACTTTTGTGACTGAATTTTTAAGAATTGCTTTATTTATCATGGGTATATGTCTATGTGAGTTTTTGCCATGTGAGTGGGTGGTCTCAGAGGCCTGAGGCATTAGACCCTTTGGAACTGGCATACTAGTAGTTTCAAACCACTCAATGTTTAATTCTGGGAATTAAACTCACATCCTCTGGAAGAATATTATGCACTTTTAATGGCTGAGCCATCTCTCCAGAACTCGTGTGAATCAAATTTTCACATGGATTATGCGTCTGTAGATTCTCTTAAACTGTGTGCTGAAATTGATGCAATTAGATTTTCTCATAATATGAACACCGAGTCTGCTTCTTTTATAAAATGAGCTTAGATGTGAACACTAAAATCACTGTTTTGCTTTCTTTGCCTTTATGATAAGTCAGGTTATAATTTTAAGCTAAGGATGCTGGATGCTAGCTTATCACCAAGCTTATCATATGTCTCCTTAGGTTTAAATATGAATGTCTTCACATAATAATTCATTTAAAAACAAAACCATTTAGTTAAGAGAATAAAAACAAACAAACAAACTGTGGAAAGTCACAGAAGTAAAATCTCATGGGTAAAATGAGCAAATCTCCTATGGCCTTTTTCTCCGCCAGTATAAGAACACATCTACTGTACACTAAGAGCACAGCACAGGTTAAATGAGACAGGAGCTCTTGGCCAGGCTTTAAGACTTGGTGGCTGGGGCTGGTCTACCTGGAGTCAGGTTAACTGAGTGTTCTTCAGCCTGGATGTTTTTGAAGTCAACTGTATTTTTTGCTGAGTGTGGATAACCATTAGGCCAGGAAAACAGAAGGCAGCCTGCTGCTAGCTTTTGTAATTCAGCAAAGTTACATGGGTTACTGGAGGTCAGGCTTGATAGATGATTGATGACCAAAGAGAGAGTCTCCAGTTCCCCCGTGGCCTGTGAATGTTCTGTCCCTTCTTATACTTTTATTAATAGCAAGTGTTGATTGACAATGAACTCTAAGTTATCAACTTCATTCATCTGGAGGCTAGAGATCTTGGAGAAGTTTGTTAGCCAAGCAAAGTCAAGAGACTGACTCCCATCCAAGAGGCCAAGTCCACAGCTCTCTGCTCACCTCTCTGTGACCACCAGGTGAGCTTGGGTATCTTTGGCAACTGGTGGCTTTTGCAATGTTCCTGTTTACCTGCCCTATCAAGACAGGGGCAGGGTGACAGTGCTTTGCAGGACATTAATAAAGATAAGAGAGGCCATGGCTACCAAACAGAGTTTTCAAAAGCCCTCCTTTGGTTTCCTGGGCTGCAGGGCTGCTTGTATAGACACACAGACCCACCCATGCGGGAACTATTACTGCCATTTGATTATTGTCATTGTAATGTCTATTCAGCTGCCCCTTTGTACGTTCCTAGAGGGCAGGGACCGTGTCGTGGGCTGCTTTTCACGAATTCATGCCTTCCTGCCTCCATTCATTAGCCCTACAAACATTTATTGAGTGCAGCCTTTGCTGGGTCTGCCACAGTGCAGAAGACACAAGACATATCACCTCCCTGTCCTTGGCAGCCTGACCCAGCCTGGCTGTCAGCCATCATCCTTCCTAGGCAATGGATTCACACACAAGCCCAGGCTGCAGCATCTGTAGCTGCCAGAACGCTACAAAGCAACAAGTGGTCACTTCTTCCATCACCAGCTTCAAGTCCTCCAAACTATTATTTACATCCAGGTTTCTTTTTAAAACAATGAGCTAATAATTTTTTTTCCTTTCAACATCAGATTCCTTCCCTCTCGTCATCATTCAGTGTCCATTTGAATCATTCAGGTAACATCAATATATTGATGATGCTTGGGTAAAACACACAGGGGCTTCTGAAAATGGAGATTACTCGGGGTGGCTCTAATTGGAACCTGCAGTGAAATTCAACACAGGACAAAGGGCTCCAAGCTCAGTAGCAGGGATTGTTCTCAGGTCTGTTTCATAGGTGGACAGGGTGGGGACTATCTGTAGCTCCCTATCTGCCTCATGTTTCCCATCTACACCCTGCATCAGATTCAAAACCACACTTGACAACACTTTCCTGACAACTCGGAGCCTCACATGTATTCTTTGCTGGTGTTCTCAGAACACACTTGGATGGTCTGGTCCTGTTTAGGCTTTAAGACTCCAACCCACCATAGAAGCCTTCTGCCTTGAAGTGCATTCTTCCCTGTGGCTATAGGGACAGCCCAACTAGCCCTGTTGTTAGGGATCCAGTTTTTCAATCTCTGCCTGGAGAAGAGTCTTCAACCTGGTTCCTTCAGTGTAGGACGCTCATCAGTCCACCGAAGCTTGTCCTCACCAATGGCAGTAAGGCCCTTAGAAATAATTTCAAGCCAGGCCTAGTGATACTCTATTATTTTAAAATTTGTGCTATCAGCTGCACTATTTTCTTCCATTATGCTAAAATTTTCATTCACTCACAGACAATAAATGCTTTTAGTGTTAATTTTGAAGGTTGTGTTAGAATTTATAGCCCTATATAAATTATCATAAAATCAAGTATAGTGGCATGGGCATTTGAGAGGCTTAGTCAGGAGGAGAGTGGTAAACTTGAGGCCAGTCTAGGCTCATATAGTGATACTCTGCCTTAAAAAGAAAAAGATGGGCATAAACGGATGGAGGAAAGAAGAAAATGGAAGAAAAAGAAAAGGAGACAAAAAATGAAGGAAAGGAGACTGTGGTGACCATGATGGTTCTAATGGCTCCAGCACGCTCAGCCTTATGGGTGTTTTTTAAGAGATGCCATGAGGGCCTGCCCAAGAACTGACGGGCCATTCCTGACAATACCAGAGGTCACAATGCATCCTTGTGTTTGATGTTCCCCAAAAAGGTTTTGTACAGACAATGATGACTCCAGAAAAGTACAAGTCAAAACCACAACATGGTACCACTTTACCTCCACTATGGTAACCTTGAGTGGTTTTGAAAGAAACATGTTAACAAGAACATAGAGAAATTAGAATTCATGAACCCTGCTAGACCAAAAGCAAATGGTACCACAGCTATGGAGAGAGCAATTCTTCCAAGTTTGTAACATAGAATTGTCATTGTCTCTGCGATTCTACTGCTGGGCACTGTTCACTGCAGTCAAATGGTAGAAACAACCCAAGCACCAATAGATGGATATAATCACGAAAAGCACAGGTGCACACACACACACACACACACACACACACACTCACTTAGGGCGGACACACACACTCACTTGGGGGGAATGAACACAGTGTTCATTGAACATTCCATTGCCTTACAGAACATGTATTTCATACAAAAATTAGCATTAAAGAATGGTAGGAATTAATTCCAAAAAATGCAGGAATCACACTTTCCTGGTGTTCCCAATAGTAACTGCCAATCTGCTAGTGTATTTCCATAGTGATTTCCTTTTGCCCGGAGACTCTGAATGGAGGAATCTGAAGAGGTTTCCTTCATCTCTTGCTTTGTTTAAATTCTTTCCTTCACACACAATTTAAATTAAGCTTGTCAAACTGCTTTTCTACATAAGGTGATTATTTTTCAAATCTCTATAAAGATACTTGAGTACCTATTAATACATTACTTCTATTCATTCTGTCTGCTCTTAAGTAGAACCATGTTTAGAACATGACCATGGTGTAGGTCAAGTACAAGGCTGTTGGCTGGAGGAATATCTGTAGATACATCCCTTGGAATGACCTGTAAGCCTTGAGTGAAATGTTTTCAACTACTCCCACATCACTGAGTCTATGTGATGTTTGTCTTTGGTCAAACCTAGTTTCCTTGATAGATAAAGAAAGTCTTGTCCTGAGAGTCAGTCCCAGGGAGGCCACAGCAGGCAGCAACTATGTCGTCAGTCCCTGTCTGCTGTCTGAGGGCAGGGAATGAAGGTCTGCATTTCACAGATGGCTCTGATAGTTGAGCTGATTCCTGCAGATAACAGTGTCTGAGCCTCATTACATCTTAAAAGAGAAGATGATATGTGCAAGGGGAGTCCACAAAGCACGAGAGACAAAGTAAAAGGAGAAATAGGTTAATGAGAATGTTGTTTTGTTGATTGAAGATTAATTTTCTGCAGTTACGTATACATGTGTGTTTCTGTGTAAGTATGGGCATGTGAACACAGGTACCTCTGGAGGCCAGAAGGAATTGATTGCCTGAAGCTGGACTCTAGTGGGTTGTGAACCACCAGGACTGGATGCTGATGACTGTACCTGAGTCCTTTGTAAGACAAATAAAGATTGCTGGCCACTAAGATATATCTTCAGCCCCAGATTCTTAAAAATACAATTTTAAACAAATTTTTAACTGTTAGTTATCTTTTCAAAAGTCTAATAGTGAACAAGTTCATGAGGTCATATATATGAAAGCATGGAAATGCTGATATTCAGGGTTTTAGATCTATAGAATTATTACATTCAAGTAGTTCTGCCAAATACTTATTTAACCTAAAATGCAAACTCCTTCTGAAAATGTGTGTATTAAGGATTTTGACCCAAAATGTTTTATAAATCTGAAAGACAGAGCAAATGCCAATTTAAGATTAACTAACAAAGAAAGAATAAAAACAACAGTAGTTACAAGGTTTGAACACAATTTCTGCCAATGGTAAGCAAGATCTTGACATTGACATATGCTAAAAGTAAAAAGAGATAGGTAGACACCAGTCTCAATGGTTCCCCTTTCAAAGTTATCCTGTGACTGAAGCTACACCATAGGGCACACCACACTCAGGGGAGTTAGGAAACAGATACAATGGGCCGGGGGTTTCACTTGTTGAGTCGATAGCCGGCATGCTGGAAGGGGCCAGTGTTCAGACAAAGGCTCTTCTGCAGGGGGAACAGGTACAGACAGATGGCTTGTTAAATATTGCCAGCATGCTCGAGCAGTGCCATGCAGCAGTCGGAGCTGGAATAATGGTCACAAGGGCATTGTGCAGCAGAGCGTCAGCTTAGTTCAGCTGGCTAACGCTGTTGCTTATCTTTGTTGGGTTTGCAAAGATTAGGGTAGTTTCTCAGCTTTGAATGTGCCCAGCTGCCCAGCAAAGCATTCATGAAGTCTTGCCTGGATTCTTGATGCTGAGAGACGCAGTATAGATATTAGGACATGCACAGACTTGTTTTGCTCCCAGCTGAAGTGACTTTTCCCCACATCAGAACTGGTCTTCCTCCACTCATGCCTTCTTAGGGAACCTTGCCTTGTGGTCTTCAGAATCCATCTGGCATGGATTGATATTTCCTATTAGGATTGATTCATTTGCTACTCTTGCAGGAAGGGGTAAAGCCCCATTGTAAATTCCATCCGGTGAATCATGGGGAGGCAGTGGCTCCAATTAAGAGTGTTTGCTTTCGGAAGGGGCCCTCAGTTTCTTATCTGTATGTAGAAGAAAATAGATCTCAGCCGCCCCACAGCCAATGGAACTTACCTAGTCACTCAGGTGCTGAGGCCCAGTTCCTGCAACCTAGGGCTCTAGCCTGTTCTTCTCTGGTGTTTGCAGACAAGAGAGATAGGTAGAGAATGCAGTGTCCCCTGAGCTGTGACTACAAACCCAAAGCAAACTGGGAGGTGAAGTCATGGTCTGGGTGTGTTAGGAAAGAGCATGGATGAATTAGACAATTTAGACAAGGGATAGGTGTTTGTGTCAATTTTTATAGGTGATGCTCGGCTAGTAACCCATCTTACTGTATTTATGTTAGACATACTCTTCTGCTTCAACAAGATCATTTACATGTACACACAGTTGCACACACACACACTCACACACACACACACTTTAGAACTAGAAAGATGACTCATCCTACAGGACCTGGCCTCACTCTACTTATCTCTGCTTTATGCTATTTGTCACATAGAGTCAACTCAGTAATCCTTCCCAGGTAGCCAAGCCCTGAGCATGTTTCCCCAGGAAATCAAGGCCTTTTCTCTTTTAAAAGACTGTTTTTTGTTGAGATGGTGAACAGAAGAAACCAGAGGTGGATGAAACACTAAACTATGTTACACTATTTCTGGAAGAGATGGAGAAAAGCAGGGGCTGAGAAGCATGCCCAACATTGTCTATACCATTACAGGAAGACCACCACACCATCTATACACTTTATTTGTTACTTACCTCCAAACTGTCTGGGTATACTCTGGCTCCCAAACTAACACAGGAATAAGTTCCCAGATGCAAATGCACTTTCTACTCAGCTTGGATTTGGAACAGATCTTTGGATGCCTTGCTGAGGTAGGAAGATTCCTGTGTTTCCTATCAATTTCTTTTCTTTGGATTCCTCCACCCACATTGGTTTAAATTATGTCAGCGTTCACAAGCCTCTTTTTAAAAATTATTGGTAAAGTCAGTGTGGTGGCACATATCAGTCAACACAGCCTCAGGAGACAGAAGAGAAGAGATCACCGGTTTAGAATCAGCCTGGGTTATATAGCAGGATCATTTAAAAGACCAAGGCCTGAGGATGCAGCCTGAGGAAGATGGTTTGCAGCCCATGCCTGGGGTTCTGGGTTTGATTGCAGAATTGATTTTAAAAATATATATTGATATAAGAAATTTTAGCTTGCCCTTGTCTCTTTTTTTACTTAAATTTAATTTAATTTTTGAGACAGGTTCTCACTATGTAGCTAACTGTGATGAAACTTGCTGTGTAGACCCAGCTGGCCTTGATGTCACACAGATCTGCCTGTTTTTGCTTTCCAAGTGTTGGAATTAAAGCTGTGACTGCTATGCTTGTCTTCATTCTTTTTTTCCCTAATGTGTTTAGTTTGCCTTTAGGACTTTGATTTTTATTATATCTTAATCACAATTAATATTTTCAAAATTATTTAAAACTTTAAGGGTTAAATTAGCAACAGATCAAGAAGTTCAAAAGTTGACAGTTCCCTGCTTGGTCAGTTCTGAGTATTTGCAGTACTATTAAATTTTCCTCCTTAATCAAGTGATTATATAATAATGTATGTAAATATATATAGTGTACATAAATATATATATAGTATATTATGGTGAATTTGGGTCCAAGAGATAGTTGAATCTTTTTAATAATTGTGCTGTTCCTTGTGTGTGTGTTTGTGTGTGTGTGTGTATGTGTGTGTGTGTGTAGGCCAGAGGATAATCTCAGGTATCTGCTTCTGGAACTGTCCATCTTTTTCTGGAATGATTTTTTTATTTAGTTTCATTATGTATATTTATGCATATTGATCCATTGACACTTCTCAAGCTCTTTGATCTGTAGGAATTTAAAAAGAAAAATCTAATCAATGAACACAAGCTCTGCGCTGGACAATTAGATCAGTGCTACCCAAAGTAATATGCTACTAACAACATACTCCGTTTCTCATTTCTAGTGCTAACATTACAATATACAAAGATACAGATGAAATAAATTAAATTTAATAACATATTTAATTTAACACAGTATGTCCAAGGCAACCCATGATTTTAATTACAGCAATTGGGGGACAGAGACAGCCTGGTCTACGTACAATAGTGAGTTCCTGGCCAGCCAGAGCTATATAGTAAGACCTTGTCTCAAAAAAAATAAATAAATGGACCTTTTACATTTTTTTATAAGTATTAGACATATTCTGAGTGTATCTTAGTGTGAATTGAGGTGTTTCAAATATATTGGGCCTGTCAGTAAATTCAATGTACTTTATTTTCAATACCTAAATGAGGTGCTAATCTTTTAATTATTTCTCTGTGTGTGTGTGTGTGTGTGTGTGTGTGTGTTTGGGAATTTTGTCTGCATGCATGTAGTTGTACTAGTTCTGTGCTGGTACCCACAGAGTCCAGAAGAGCCTATCTGATATTCCAGAAATGGAGTTCCATATAGTTGTGAGCCACTACCTGAATGCTGGAAACTTAGAGTAAGTCCTCTGAAAGAGCATCCAATGTTCCTTAATGCTGAGCCATCTCTCTAGCCCCAAGAGTTAATTTTTAATTTAAATGGAAAGTAAAAATAATTGTAAACTCACTTGTGTTAGCTATCTCTCAAGGGCTTGGAAACACATTATCTGCAGATTTAGAAAATTAGGTCCTTCTAAGATGTCTGGAAAACTTTTAAACTTGATGAGGAAGAAGGGAAAAGGCATCTAACTGCTAAACCCAGCCACCCCTGTGCTACAGGGATCTCTTCTTTCTCAACTATCTTTTCTGAATTCGCTTTTGAGAGCCAATCACCTCTCATGTACAGCTTATATTTTGGAGTTTCAGAGATGTCACACTTTTTTCAGTTTCACTATTTTTCATCTTTCCAGCAGAAACTCATCTCAGAAAAAAAATTGTTGTTTTAAAGCACAATTAAGCATTGACCATATAAATCTAGTGTTACACAATTGTTCTGTAAAATTTGAAAATATCTATTTTCAGAAATTCAGACCCCATCCACAGGAGAGCAGATTCTGGCACCTGGACCACCCATCCAGAGAGTCCCTCTCAGGGACCAAGGTCAATCCCTAGAGTCTGATCTCAGCTCTCCCTAGCAGACAGGAGCTAGGCTTTGGCTGTGAGGGGCTCCTCCAGCCACACCTACAGAACAGTACCTTTCACAGCCAGGCCCTGCCTCCAGGGCAAACTGCATCATCAGAAAAGGACTGGAGATTTGAAATTCAGACCCCTGTCCAGAGCAGCTCAGAGTAGACAGGAGATGCAAGTCCTCTTGCCACAACTGACTAGGAGCTGCCTAATCATGAGCCACTGAAGCCATGGGCAGACACTAGTGCAAAAATACACATAATAATATAAAGGACAACAAGGCAACACCAGAAGAAGAAGAACACCAAGACCTGAAAAGAGCAATGAAGAGGAAACAGAAGGAAACAACATCAAAAACACCTTTATGAAGATATTTGAAGCCTTCAAAGAGGATATAAATTTTCCTTAAAGAAACAGAAGAAAGTACAAATAAAAATTTGGAAGAGATGAACAAATCCTTGAAAGAAAACCATGAAAAGTTAAACCAAAAAATGAAAGAAACATTCCAGGAACTAAAAACTGAAGTAGAAGCAATAGAAAAGGCACTAAATGAGGCAAAGGTGGAAATAGAAAATCTGAAGTAAAGAACTGGAACTACAGATACAAGCATAACCAACAGAATCCAAGAGATGAAAGAGAGAATCTCTGGAGTGGAAGACACAGTAGCAGAAATACAAACATCAGTCAAAGGAAATACTAAAACCAAAAAAGCCATAAAACAAAATGTTCAGGAAATCTGGGACATCATGAAAAGACCTAACTTGAGAATAATAGGAATAGAAGAAGGAGAAGAATACCAGCTCAAAGGCACAGATAATGTATTCAATAAAATCACAGAAGAAAACTTTACTAACTTAAAGAAGGAAATCCCTATAAAGATACAAGAAGCTTACAGAACACCAAATAGATATGACCCAAAAAAAATTCAGCTCGGCACATAATAATCAAGCCACAAAACATACAGAACAAAGAAAAAAGTTTAAGAGCTGCAAAAGAAAAGGGTCAACTTACCTATAAAGACAGACCCCTCAGAATAACTACTGACTATTCAATGGACACAATGAAAGCAAGAAGGGCTTAGTCAGAAGTTATACAGACACTAAAAGAGCATGACTGCCAACCTAGACTACTATACCCAGCAAAATTATCAATCACCATAAATGGAGTAAACAAGATATTTTATGACAAAGGCAGACTGAAACAATACCTATCTACCAATCTAGCCCTCCAGAAAGCATTAGAGGGAAAACTCCAACCCAAGGATCCCAGATACACTCATGAAACCACAAACAATCAATAATTCCACCTCTACATATTTATTAGAAAAGATATCCTTGGAAGCAATTTTACTCCTATTCTCCTCCTGACTCTTTTGAGGTTATAGCAAAACAGTAATAATAATAATAATAATAATAATAATAATAATAATAATAATGATAATAATAATAATAAGAAGAAGAAGAAGAAGAAGAAGCTTCTGATCCTGGTCTGGTTTTTCATATACCAGGAAAACTGAAGAAAGATGACTTCAGCTCATGAATATGAGACCAGCCTAAGAGACACACATAAGAGAAATAGTCCCCTAAAATGAAAGGCTTTTCATTTTTACTATTTTTTAAAAAGTTGATCCAAAGTCCAAACTACTACTGTATCATTTTCTTTGTTATTTGATAGTGATATTCAATAAATTCTAGAAACTAAGAAAGAAATAAAGAGATCTTATTAAATACTTCAACTCTCCAAAATTTATTCAGTGCAATGAAGAAAATCAAGGTATCTAATCCTCTAAGATTGGAATAGTCAATAAAATGATGCACATACAAAGCTTCATTTAAAATGGGGAACAGTAACTGTATCACCTCAATTTCCTTTACCATACTGACTCCCTGGGCCATGGCAAGCTCCACATCTGACATAGTAACTATTTTTTCAGAAAACAAAACCTCTATAGCCACCACCACTACCAAGTATAAGCCAAGAGTTTATGACTTCTTAATCTTCTGGTAACACATAGCCCTTCACAGCTCAGCCATGTTGCTTACAATTGAATATATATATCCATTTTAACTTAAGACAGTCAAGCCATTCTCTCCAAGTTCTTGTGAGACATTTTTGTGTGTTTGATTACAACTCTCAGATGAGCACAGGACCTCACACAAGTTAAGTAAATCCTCCACAACCTAGCCTTTGGTTTATTGAGAAGAGGTTTTGCTATGTAGCCCAGGCTGACCTCAAACTCCATTTCCCAAGTGCTTGATATACAGGAATGCTCTACTGTAAACAATAGCTATGTATACCTACAGAACTTGGGGGAGTGGATAACAGGAAAGTCTTCATGAGAGAAACAGGGCTGCTCACCCAGATGGATGCCCTCTCATACAAACATAGTAAGAAGCCCAATCTCCAGGAACTTAGACCTACTACAAATGGAAATCTAGGGATCTACCCAGTAGGCAATCTTTATAATCATGGTTACACGTGACTGAGAGTTAGTAGGTTTATGAGTCATTTCTAGGATTTCTATTGCTGATTTTAAAAGTAAAACATTTGAAGTACTAGAACTCAGGCTACAGTTCCAGAAATTTGATTATTCTTTATTTTAAAAAAAAATAGGGGCTAGAGAGATGGCTTAGCAGTTAAGAGCACTGACTATTCTTCTGGAGGACCTGAACTCGATTCCCAGCATCCACATGGCAGCTAACAACTATTTGTAATTCCAAGATCTGACACCCTTACACAGTTATACATACAGGCAAAACACCAATTCACATAAAATAAAAATAAATATTTAAAGAAAATAGAAAAGTAAAAAGAAGAATTTGGAGACAGAGGTGGATTAAAGATTAAGAACACTGGATGCTTTTCCAGAAGACCCAGGTTTGTGTTCCAGTACCCACATGGCCACTCACACCTGTAATTTTAGTCCCAGGGTATCCTATGCCCTCTTCTGGCCACTGAAGGCACATAGTGCACAGACATATATGCAAACAAAACACCCATACACATAAAATGAATATATATATATATATTTAATTTCTAAAAATCAAGGAATTTCCCCAATTTGGGAATTGTCTCTTAACCTTCACTGTCCACTCTGAGATCTGCCTAAGCAAGAAATACACATGCTGTAAGAACGTAATATAAAAGCATAATGCAAAATAGCTCTTGAATATTTTATATTGATTATATTGCTATATGTTTTGGAAATACTAGGGAAGAACTATTTATATCAATGTCATTTTAACTATATTCTTAAAGGTAAATTAAGGTAAATCATTCTTAAAAGTGATGTAAATCACTTTTCTTATTAGATATACCCACTCATTTGTGAAAGCAAAATTGTCATTCTCATAGAAGAGGCCAGCTGTGTTCCCCATGGTTCACTGTTGTTTGTTAGAGTCTAAAAAAGGTGTAAATACAATAATAGGAGCTTGGTCATGAGCATCATAACACAGACAGGGAGAATTATTTCCAATGCTCAGTGACACTCTAAGGTGACTCTAGGCCACTGTAGCCTATATTTTTAATTGCTGGCTTTTATACATGTATAAGTTCAAGATTTCTGACAAGCCAAGTGTGGTGGCTCACATCTGTAATTTCAGCATTTAGTAGATTGAGGCAGGAGGATTTCCACAAGTTCAAAAACAGTCTGACCTATATAATGAGCTCTAGGTAAGCATGGGCTATAGAATGAGAGCCTGCTCCCTAAAAGACAAAAAAAAAAATTCTGAACACATTTAAATAATAAATGTTTGAAGGGATGAAAATGCAGAATAGACTGATTTAAATTATTATATTACACTCCAGAAGTACGTACAAATGTTATGTTCCAATGGAAAAAAAAAAACTACCATTGCCATATATTATTAGTCTAATGAGAGAGAGATTTTAAACCAGGATTTTAACAAAAGCTCACATTTTTGAAGTGTGTCTTCCAGAAGCAAATTGTAGACACCTAACTGTCACCTAGGTCAAGAAATTTGTACCTGTTCATCCATTTACTACCTTTGTAAAATGACTGAGGACACTGGATGCCAGAGGCTGTTGAAGACATTTATCAGCTTTTAGGAAACTTGTGACTCATCTCACAAAGAGAGACAACCAATAGCTACTAATAGCTAATAAGTGAATTTCCAAGCATTCTCAATACCAATGAGAGCTGTAAAAAGAACAAAGCAGACACAGGTGTAGGTGGTAAGCTAGCATTGTAGATTTAGTTTTTCATTAACAGAGAGGCACTGGAGTGGATGGGACTAGATGAAGTTCTTCTCCTGGGTGGGTGATGAGCCATCTGGATAAACATCTGGTAGATGTGGTGCCCTTGAGACTGGGAGAGGAGAGCAGGTAGGGATATTCCCAGGAGAAGATAGCTGTTATCTCAATCTCATGAAATGGGGTTGGAAACACATTTTAAAGCCAAGGAATAGCCAAACCCAGAATTTAGAAAAATGGTAGGCTCTTTGAAGACAGAAAGTCGGTAGTAAGGCTGTCTGTGGAAGACGGCATGAGGATATGGGATGTATAAGCTCTTCCTTGTCTGGCAGTCATGAGTTCTGGAGTTTGGGGCAGAAAAAGAAGTATGTGATCAAGTTTGTATCTTTGAAGAATAAGCCACATGGTTATATGAAGAATAGATTAGAAAGAGGAAGATAGTGAAGAATTAATTAGAAAGGAGAAAGTAGCCTTGGGAAACTATTAAAAGGCACCTAAGAGCTGTGGAAGGTTTTAACTTAAGAGAATTGAAAGTAAGAAAAGGATTAATGTGAAAGTTTGGGGAGGTTTTTTGCTTGTTTTATCTTCATAGAAATTAGTAATTAATTGAAAGGTAGATGTTGCAAAATGTAAAAAGAAAAAAAGATTTGAAAATGATCCTTGTGTTTTCTGCCTTGGGAACTGTGGGTAGTGTTGTCACTAACTGGGGAGGAAGGAGGGAGAAGGGAAAACCTGTTTTAAGCACATTGGGTTGAGGAAAATCTTAGCTTGGATTCCTCCAGAAGCTCTTTGGTGGGGAGGGACGCTAGGGTAAGCGTGCTGAGATTTCATGTTCCTCAAAGCTTGCATGTCTTTGGAAACTCAACCCCCAGCATAGTGGTATTGGGAAGTGGAGTTTGATGGGAAGTATATGGGCCCTGGGGGCAGAGCTCTGAGCAAAGAATCAATGCCCTTATTGTAGAAGTGAGCTCAGTTCTGTAGGTGTAGTTTCCAGAAAAAGAACGAGTTTGGCTCTTTCACACCCATTGTTTGCCCTCCTATTGTGTGAGGACACAGCAAAAAGGTCATCATCAGATGCCAACACCTTGATCTGACACCTCCTGGCCTCTAAGAGTGTGAGAAGCGAATGTTTGTTTTATTTCTCCAGCTTCAGCAACACATAACAGGGGCTCTCATGTGAGCAGCTTACTTGGAAGAATCCATCATGAACCAAGGAGAAGGGAAGCAGGAGGAGGGTGGACCACATGCTCTGGTATGCACAGGAGGTGTTCCTTTGCCCTCTGGGAGTTAGACCTGCTGAGCCCCTAGGAGGCATTCATATCAGATGGGCTTTGATGCAGAAGTTGGAAGAGGCTGCCAGGAGGAAACTAGCATAGTGTGCATTTGAATGGAAAGGCAGTTTCCAGAGATCCCCTAAGGGCCCACCTAGATCAGTTTGGGAAGGTGCATTACAGGAAAGATAGTGAGAAGTCACTGAAGGTTAACATTTTAGCTCACATGATTTCACCTGAACAGGAATGATACCTCCAGGTGTAAAAGTAACTAGAGCGTGGATCTCCCTCTCCCTGGAAGCAGTAACTGAATAAAACTGGATTGAGTTTGTGAGTCAACTGTTTTTCCTCAATAAAATTCTGTTCAGATGTACAAACTCCCTACCCCTAGAAGGCCAACCTTGGTGCTACTTACCCCTTAATCTCAGCACTTAAATCTCTGAGTTCGAGGACAGTCCTTTCTGTACATAAAAATTCAGACGAGCCAGGGCTAAATTATGATATTCTGTCAGAATAATAATAATAAATTAATAGATAAATGAAAATTTTATTCATATAGACACAGAGTTTCTCTGTGTAACAGTCCTGGCTGTCCTGAAACTTATTTTGTAGAACAGACTGGCCTCCACTGCACAGAAATCTGCCTGTTTTTGCCTCCCAACTGGTGGGATTAAAGGTGTGCACTATTACTGATGGGCTGAAATTTTATTTTTTAAAAGCAATACTATTCTATTAAACAGTGAGTCTCCATAATTCGGTCTAGTTTTGTGCAGGGGAAAGAAAGGTCTGCCTTGTGTCCCTGTTTTGGGCATTCTTAAAACTGAGTTTGTTTTTCATTTAGACAATACAGAGAAAAAGGAAGATAAAGACAGAAAACCCTATCTCTTAAGAACTGGTAAGGACAAAAAGTTCTGCAGTGTACTCTTAAGTACATTTACAAAACATTGCATTACATTACTCTCAAACACTCCCATACTTTCCTTTGGGCAACCGCTGTCCAGCCCCACCTCTCAGCTGCTGACCTAGATCAGAAAGCTTTCAAACTACTTTCAGCAAATACTACATTCTGCCTCTGATATCTGACAGGCTAAGCACTGTCTTCCCCAACCTCTGAGAGCCTTAAAAACATCCCTGAGGGCTAGGTTCAAATTCCATCTTGTGCATTAGCAGAGTAGACTTGGGTGGACCCTTCAGCCACTGGAGCTCTCAACTTCTTTATCAGTGCAGGTGATAAGATCCGCCTCTCAATTGTAAAGGTAGTAGGGCTGGGGAATGGGAAACCACCACAAACCTTCAGCTCTTGACCTCATGGAGATTCCTCTAGAATGCCTTTTGCTCTTAGCAGAACTGGAGAGCATTTCTAACTTCCCCACAACACTGACTACCAAGTATAGATGACTTGTAATATGGGAAAAGACATTCCACTCGCTGTTACCACATCATGTGGCTCAGAGTGACTCAGAAATTCTGGAAGCCCCACTGTATCTTATGCTCCTGGAAAATTCCTGGACTCTTAAGAGGCTCTGAGTTCTAGTCCCACTTGGCCCTCTTCCCAGTGCACCATAGAAAATGGCTTCACCTCTGGGCTTCAGTCACTGCAGCTGGGAAAAGAATGATTGGCAGGGTGACTTCTCCAGCTCAGAGCATCTGTGATCCTACACTTAAACTGGTTGGAGTATCATTATTTTCCGAGCAGTACCAACCATCCACTCAGAAGTACTGCAGTGTCCTTAGGCCCTGAGGACCTAATCTACCTTACTGATGACACCTTTACATTCTTCTGCTGGAGTCCCTGGAGAGAACAGAGAAATGAGCACCCTGTTGGGATGTCATTTCCTAATTTCAACAAGAGATCCTTTAAACTAACTGAGGAATTGTTTAACTTTCAATGTAGAGTAAAATTCCAAACCACCAAACAAAGGGAGTAGATAAACAGGGCTCTTCCTAACTCCCCACATGGGGCCTGCAATGGCCACTCTGAGGTTGAACACTCAGAGGACTGAAAAAGTTGATCAATCTGCAGTAAAATATAGTCTCTTCCAAAAATAAATGTCATCACTTAGTCATAGTGGCCCACTCCTATAATCCCAGCAGTTGAAAAGTAGAGGCAAGAAGACCATACATTTGAGATAAACTTAAGCCACAAGTGAGTTCTAGTCAGCTGCCTAAAGAGGAGATGCTGTATCAATAAAAACTAAACAAAAAATACAAATAATGATAATAATAATAATAATACAATAAAAATATAGTCATTTAGTATTGAGCATTACCTCAGTAATATAACATTTGTTTAAGGTACCCTGGGTCCAATGCTCATTATGACAAAAGTGTTTAAATAAATGTCATTCAGGATCTAACTACTGAATATATGCCTTCTTTGTGTGATTTTAGTTACTCTGTCTTCAATTTTAAGACATTTCCTCCATTCCATTGGCCTGCCTCCCACTTGCCTCAGGAGAACATATGTCAGATGGAATGGTTGTGGTTGTGAATGGTGGTGGCTGTGAGTCAGGGACATATGGTGTCCCGGACTGTGTGTTTACTCTTGTACCTGGAGAGATTAGTCAGCCTGAGGCACAGCATCAGCCCAGATGCCATCTGGCTATTTCCCAATGCAGGGTATAGGTGAAAAGCCATCCTCTATACCTTACTAGTAGGCAGAGCTCTCATCCACCATGGAGGCTCGTAATTCATGCTTCAGTCCTGGGTCAAAGCAAGCTACCCTTGTACCCACTAATAGGAGTAAGGCAATTGCAATTCTTGATGGTGGTTCCTAAGTTCTGAAGCTCCAGTTGGGTTCTGGAGACTTCCCATGCAAACCTTGTGGACCCCCCAGGTATTAACTCTCTAGTTGAACTTTCCCTGGACATCTGCAGGCCTCCATCAGTCTGAGTTATTGAAATTCTGTCCTCTACAGCAGTGTTTCCTAAGTTCAAAGACTAGACTTTGGTCCCCATCTGCCTGCTGTGTGGCTCTGCTCTTTGGGTGTCCAGAAACTTTTTTCAACCTCTCTTTCATCCTCCTGTCTTTGCCTGCTAACAGTGTTGTTGCCTAGTATTAACTGTCTGAGGAAATCTATACAAAACACCTGGATAGGGTTGGAGGGACAATAAAAGTGAGTTCCTTCCCACTTGGGTACACTTCCTTGGCTGGAGATTCCTTGGGGAAAGGAGACCTGGTATGTAATTAGCTAGAATCCTTTGTGACCAAGTAAAGTTCTTATCAAGATGATTTTTAAATGTGACTTTTCTGTAATCCCAGCACTCAGGAGGCTGTGGCAGAAGGATTACAATATTATGAGTTTGAAACCAGACTGGGTTTCTTAGCCAGATCCTGTGTGATGGCTCTACAGGCATCAGGCCCATGTCTGAACCACAAGAATAATAGTGTGCTAAAGATAAAACCCTAATCTCACTACTAGAGAAACAGTCTTAGTCAGTGACTACAGCAATGGAGCTGGATAAACTTTTGGAGGTACCCAGTTCTCTGTGAAAGACTGAATTTGGAATAAGGTAGATAGCAAGCAAGCAGGCACTTCTAATTCCAGCACACTGGAAGCTAAAGCATAAGAACATAAGAAATCAAGGCCACAATAGGTGACCAGAAAGACTTTGATCCAAAAAGGGAAAGGGAGGGGTAGGGAAGAAGAAGAAAGGAAGGAAGGAAGGAAGGAAAGAAGGAAAGAAGGAAGGAAGGAAGGAAGGAAGGAAGTTCAGTGATAGAAGAAGATGGGGATGAAGGAAAGGAAAGAACTCTCTGGGGAGGGTCTAGACTTTTATAGGCCTGAAAATGTGCTTCTGTCAAATTCTTCCTGAGTCTCCATCCTGCTAGGTTTGTTCCAACATGGAATCCACAAGAGTAGAACCTATGACCCAGAGAAGGAAGTCAACCTAGCCAGGCATTTTATAACCAATATAAAAAACTGAATGTTCTATCACTTTCAGTACAAATTGCAAATTCTGAGAGTGTCTTAATTTCCACTAGCCTGATGGTGCTCATAGGAGGACTTTTTTTTGTTTCCTAGGGGAGACACATCTTTAAAGACAAGGGTGTGGGATTGTGGCCCTGTGGTAGAGAATTTACTTAGCATGTGTCAGGTCTTGGGTTCCATCCCCAGCATAAAAAACAAGAACAGAGAGACCCTGCTTGAAGCCTCTGTTCTTCTTCAGCCATGGCCACCTAGCTAACATGAGCTCACAGGGCTCTTCCTCAGAAACTTCCTCAGGCCTGCTATAAGAAATTAGTCCCTGTATTGACCAGCTTCAAAGAAATCAATGAGGGCTGAAGGGGTGGATATCGTTAGCCTGTGGTGTTCCAATGAATATGTTTAAGCTTAAGGAGCTGACAGTCCAAAAATCAAATTCATTAATTTTTCCAAAGGGCAAGTACAAGTGGATGGCCCTGTTCAAAATACCTCAAATGGCTTTCCAGCTCTTACTCTTTTTGTTACACATCTAACAAATGCATTTTTGGAGACAGGAGAGAGAGACAGAGAGACAGAGACAAACAGAAACAAAGCACACTGAGACAAAAGCTCCCGTAGATGTGCAGAAAGCAAAGTGTTTTTCGGCAATAATAGCTATGTAGCTGCAATTACTTGTCTCTGAAGCATTATGCCCCTATGCTTAGCTGTGAGTCTCCATGCTTGGGGGACCCTGTGACTATGATTGTGAGGGTTTTGTATTTGTGGGGTTTATGCAACCAAGATACTCCTGCTAGGTCAAAATGCAAATGGCCTCAGAGAATAAAGTAAAATCAGGCTGGAGACGCTAGGCCATGTAAGAAAAGCCCTTCCTTGTACGTGCAAAGTGGGAATCATGGCCAAAAGTAGCCAGGAAAAAGGACTTATTGTCAAGAATTACAAGTACTATGTCTGGCACACACACAATCACAGCATTGGAAGAAGATGGAGAGTTAAAGAATTCATGGTTAGTTTGAGCTACATCGTGAGTTCAGGGCCAGCCTGTGCTACATAGTAAAACTTGTCCAGATAGACAGAAAGAAAGATAGAAAGATAGATAGATAGATAGATAGACAGATAGATAGATAGATAGATAGATAGATAGATAGATAGACAGACAGACAGACAGACAGATAGATAGATAGGTAGGTAGGTAGGTAGGTAGATAGATAGATAGATGTGAAACACACAGAGAGGGAGAGATTGGGGGGAGTTGTTTTTGAGACCGAGTCTCCTCTGTTTCAGTTTGATTTGGAACTTCCTGTGTAGTTGAGGATGACCTTGACCTTCTGGTTTGCCTGCCAAGGTCTGTGATCAAAAGTAAGAGCTGCCACACTTGGCCTCTGTTTTACGGTGCTGAGGCTTTGTTTATCCATCTATAGCAGGAAATAAGAATGCTTCTTCTTGCTGCAAATTCTCAGTCTTGTCAGAGCAAGGATAGAGGCAGTTTACCAAGCAGAGGCCATTCCCCTACTTCTATGGCAAAGCAACAAAGACTAAGCAGGGAAATGCAACCTGTGAGAATCTCTAAAAACGCCCTTGTTTCAAGTCCCCAGATTCTACCTCTGCTTGCTTCTCTATATCACCCTGAAGCTTAAAAAAGAGAAACACCTTGTTAAGTGTGTAAGTTTACATAGGGCCCTGAACAGGGTCCCTTGCCTTTTCCAGGATCAAGTATGAGATAATAGGGTAGTTGTGCGAGTCTACTTTCTGTTATTGTGACAAAATGCCTGACATAATTTAAATTAAAAGAAGGAAAGCTTTTATACTGACCTATGGGGTTTAGAGGTATCAGTACATAGTCACTTGGCCCCACTGCTTCTGCCTTCTGGTAGCACAGCCCCTCATGGCAGTGGTGGAGAAAGCCTGTTTATTTTAAGATGGATAGGAAGCAAAGAGTGGAACAAGAAGAGGCAGACTCTGGATATCCCTTCATGAGTATAACCTGAGTGACCTGACTTCTTTTCATTAGCTTCTACCTCTTAAGGCCTCACCACCTCGCAATAATGTCTGGAGTCAAGCCTTCAACATGTAAGCCCTCAGGAGACATTCAGGGTCCTTCATTAGTTGTTTTGGAATTCCGTTCCAAGATGAGACCCAACCTTCCAGAACCTTCAGATTTACCGTGCTTTGTTTCTCTGGGAAAGCACTGAGCATGTGTTGACATTCTGAGGTGTAGTCATGGCTCAGCTTTGAACCACTCCTCAGATTCTGATATGCAGCTCCTTTAGAAAGGTTTTTGGAATTGGATGAAACTGTTAATCTCCCTTTTATAGCTTGTTGGGGGGGGGTTGCGCATGCTCCTGCTATAGATCAAATGCTGGGCCTTGCACATTCTGAGCATGTACTATGCCACAGAGCTGCCCCCAAGCCTAAAACTGCTTCCAGGTCCTCCATCTTTAGGCATGGTTTCCCAGTTACCCTGGCACATACTCCTGCTCTCACAGCCTGAAACAGTGAAGGATCATAGATACAATCAGGAGCTGGAAGGACCATAAAACCCTGATTACATGTTTCATCATTTACAAGTATATAAGTAATATCTGAGTTGCTTATATCTTGAGAATAATAATGGAGCAAGAAAACAGACATTAAGACTTTTTAAAAAATACTAAATTACATAAAATATAATCATTACTATTATACAACATGAAGTGCCATGATTATTATGTCCCTGGAGTACCAGTTGAAATCTGACAGATATTTCTCCATAAGTTAATGTCTACTAGCACTTCAGAGACGTGAGTCAATGCACCAATGTCACTTTTCATGCTTACATACTCTTTCCAACTGTCCTGTACATTAGAGTGGTCATTGTAATAGAATGTTATAGGAGAAAGTGTCATTCTAACTGAACCCTGAAGGCTCACCATTATCTAGAAAGAATTTAGAGTCTTTACTTGGGAAAGTAAATAAGTGTATAATTATCAAAATGTAAAACAACAACAAAACAAACCAAAAGCTGGAAATGTGGCTCAGTTGATGTTTGTTTAACATGCATGAAGCTTGGATGCCAGTACCACATACCCCAAGCACATCAGCTAACACCTGTTAACACTTGAAAGGTGGAGGCAGGAGGATCAGACATTCAAGGACACCTTCAGCTACATAGTGAGTGAGTCTGAAGCCAGTCTTATACATATATAAGACCTTGTCTCAAAATGTAAAAGAAAAAAAAAGTCAAAAATTCTGATGCAATAAAACTGGGTTCCTCCACCCCCAAGGATATTTATTTATTCTAGCATTTAAAAAAAAAAAAAAAAAAAAAAAACATATTATTCTCCAGCAAACTGTTCCAATTTCTTATGGCACCTAACATTTCAGAGATACTTGACACTCATTAAAACACAGAAAAGAAGCTGCCAGAGCCCACTGGGTTAAGCAAATCAAATCAGAGGCACAGGCTTGACCCAGCTGGTTCTAAGTACAGAGGAAAGAAGAAAGAAGAGATTTTGACCATCCGAGAAATTCATTGTCTGATCTGGGGGTGGGGTTACAGCAGGAGCTTTACTTCCTCTTGTATAAGTCTTTCTTTTCATGTGGCTCAACTACATTAATTTTTTTCATTTTATAGCAAGAATTTATTTTTAGATTTTTGTGATATTTTTTAATGTTCTTAGAGGTTTGTATGCCCAGGGTCTACTGGCAAGAACTGCCAAACCCATTGTTCCACTGTGGACTTGGCAGTAGCTTCGAACACAATAATCTGCAGGTTAAGGAGCACCAGTTGGGCAGCCCACACACAGCCCCATTGTTGCCTCTGGAGCTAACATTACCTGGCTTTGAAGTTGGGGTCACAGAGCGTGAAATCTAGGCTGGAGACTATGGATGCAGGTTGAGGGGAAAAGATAAAATAGTCTAAAATTTTATCTGAACCAAAACAATCTGCCATACATGCATCAGAAAAAAACTGGAGAGTGCCAGTTGAAAGCTGCCATGTTATAGGGAAGGAAACTGAGCACAGGCAGAGCATCGAGGGTAGAAGTTGAACCAGTAAAAAGTTCCCCAGCCTTTGATGACCCAGCCCTTTCCTTCCACTTAAGTGTTTACAAAAAAAACCTATAACTGCCCTTTGTTCTCAAGGTGGTAGAGTCAGGGTCACCTCTCAGTTGATCATAGCCACAGCTCCTGTTATCCCACGAAGCCTGGTTTTAACTTTGGAGCCCCAATAGAACAGCAGCAGGCTGTTGTGCTCTGCGATGCCAAGGCTTCAGACCAGATTCATCCCCTACCTGTTCCTGAGTTAACATTCATTGGAGGAAAAGTCCTAGGCTTGTCTTTGAATTTTAGAAAAGCTGTGAGTCTTTCCAAAGAAAGGTCAGCAATAGTTATTTCTTTTTTAAGTTTTTATGCGTGATATAGAGTTAGAGTGGTAAATGTGGTAAGAAACTTTGTGCTTCTCAAGGAATTCACAGAGGTACAAACCATGTGCATATGCAACAATAACAGTCAATAATGGTCAGGCATTAACCATGTGTGATCATAAGTTAGCTCATCTAACCATCGATATTCATATATATGACATATATTAATATTCATACTTATATGTTGCTATTTTTCCACTATTTCTATCCTTCTTCCTCACCCTGCCCATCTTCTTCTCTTCTCTATTCAGTACTAAGGTAAGAACCCAAAGACCTGGGCATCCCTGGCAAGCTTATAACATACATGATATAAGGGAAAGTGGGCCAGGAAAGCAGAGTCTCTTAGCTATGTCCTCCATGATTTTACCCAACCCTGGCCAAAGGCCCCCTTCATGTGCTTCCACGAGACCTAGGAGAAACAGCGAGTGAGAGCCATTCTGCAATCCCAAAGGACAGCTTGAAACTCTGGTACAGACTTCTCAATACTACCAGAGTAATGATTTATGGAATTAAGTCTTCACTTCACTTATTCCAAAACTCACATTGACATTAAATAAAAATACTCTTTTCAGTACCAATATAATTTTTGAAAAAGTACACTAAGTTCATTTTTTGTTTGTTTTGTTTTGCTTTGCTATTGAGAGAGAGTCTCTCTCTGTAGCCTAGGCTGACCTCAAACTCTCCGTTCTTTTGACTTGGACATATAAGTTCAGTATTACATGGATATGACACCAGGTATGGCTTAATAATACTTATTAGTTTATTTATGTATTTATTGAAGGGTACTTGTAGATGACACAGCCCACATGTGGAGGTCAGGGGACAACTTGTGGAAGCTGGTTCTCTCCCAGGAATGGAACTCAGATTGTCAGGCTCGGCAGCAGCCATTCTATCCATTGAGACACCTGGCCATCCACCCCATTTAACAATCCACCTTCAAAGCCAGCACAAAGAGGCTCTGTTTATCTTCTTTTGAACTTATATTCAGCAAGAATAAGTAAAGCATATTTTTCTTCTCTTGTGTTTGCATCACCTACACTTCCAGTAAATAACAAAGATTCTACATCGGTTGTATAGCCATCACTGTGATATGATAGACAACTGATTTGAAAATGGATTTCAACTACTTGGTTATTTCAAAAATCTAAAGTCTCAGAGATTGATTTAAAGAGACGAAAAAGATAGAGGAATCATAAGTATTTTGTCGTATAACATGAATTTTCTCCAAAATTATATTCATTACAATGATACTTTATGACCATTTGATATTGTGTCAAACAGAACAAATTAAATCAAAATTGGAGAAATAAATTAAATATATAGGTAGATACAGGTAGATAAGAATATAAGGAAGAACTGGGAATATAGCTTAGTGGTAGTGTTTGCCTAGAATGTGCAATGTGATGAATTTATATTGTATTATATCTGTGTATATATACATATGCAACTAGGCTATACATGCAGATAGATATATATGTGGACGTATAGATATATATGAGGAAGGGAGATTTTAGGCAGAGTGTAAAGTCATGGGACTCCTGGGAGGAAGAAGTATGGTCTGGAAAGCAAAGCTGGAAGAAATTAAGACGAGACCAGAAAAGGACTTGTTCTTACTCGGTGTTAAAGAACATGGTCTTGTTTCTAGAGATCATAGAAACCTTCTTGAAAAGAAATCACTGGAGCTGATGGGATCAGATCTTCATGGGTGGGAAGGGTGGGAGGATGGGCTGGGTGGGTGTGAATAGGCAGAGCTCCTTCCTGCAAGCCAAGTGAACTGAGCTGAAGGGTGCTCTAAAGAGAAAGCCAAGGGAGCGGGAAGCAGGGACTGTACCCAGGATTAATAGTATGTGATTACTACTATCCCTACTTACAGATGGGGAAACGGAGGCACACGAAGTCGTGTGTGGTGTAGACAGTGAATGGTCATCCAACCTAGTGAGTGTGATATTATGGATCCATCCCTCTTTAAAGCTGGAAGTGCATTGTGATTGATCACATCATGTGAAGTAAGGAAGACACTCCAAATGAACACAGGATTGGGGGAGATGGGTATAGAAGGATGGAATGCAGTGCAGTGAAGAGTAAGAAGCATCACGCAGGGGGTGGGGTACTTGGGGTGGGTGTTGCTCCTGTGTGGTTTTGCCTAGAGGTCCTTACAGCCATCTTATATGTCTGTAGCTGTGATTTGGCTGAGGATAAGTTAGGCTTCTACTCAAAATTCTAGAAAAGGAAGTCCCAGTTGTCCTCTGGAGCACTCAAAGTAGATGATGTGATGATGATAGAAAAAATACCCAGAGACTCCACCTTCACCTCTCTCTCTCTCTCTCTCTCTCTCTCTCTCTCTCTCTCTCTCTCTCTCTCTCTGTCTCTCTCTCTGTGTTTGTGTGTGTGTGTGTGTGTGTGTGTGTGTGTGTGTGTGTGTGTATGGGCATGCTGGGCTCCAACCTGAAAGCTTATGAGACACTAACACTGGATAGGACACGACAGGCCGTCATCTGGACAACCGGCTTTCCTTATACAAAGTTGTTAACCAGAAACAAACTTTCTTACAAATGGAGAGTTGCAGGGATGATCTACAGACTTTCTAAGGATGTCACAGTGTTATAGGGTCCAATTCTGGAAAAAGATGTTGGCCTCAGACAGCAAGACAGCTTAGTTCCTGACAGAATCCTGCCTGATATGCAGGAAGAGATGAAAAGAAAGCCTGGGAAGGATGAAACCCTGGAATGATGGTTGTTTGCACCCCGGCAGGGGAGGAGCTGAGAAGAGGAAGTCCCAGCCATTGTTCTCTTGAACCTTAGGTCTTATTAATTAACCACTGAGGCTAATTAGCTCTACCAAAAACAAAGGTGGAGGTGGGGTGTAAATAGAGGTGATTCTCTAGATGTGACTCCACACTCAAAAATTCGAGCAGAGGGACATCTGCCATCAGAGGACTTGGAATCCTGCCCCTGTGCAAAGCCTGCTGAATGTCTGGCCCACAACTGCCTCAGTAGCTCTCTGTGATGCTCTTGCAAAAAAGGAACAGAGCCACCACGCACTGTTTCAGGTGCCACAGATTCCGACACAATGTTGAGAATGGAATCCTCCATCATCAATGACACACACTTTCCAAGCATTCCTGTGACTAGTCATTCCCAGAGGAACCATTTATATCTCCAATCAAGAGACACCATCCCATACTCGATTTCTAGCCCTCCTGGATTTCCTAGCGCTCATGTTACCGTCTCTAAAGATCTGAGGACCATTTGAAGAAGCTGTGTGATTTCAGAAATTCCTGAGAATTCAATACAAAATTCCAAACTCCTGTTCCCCAGCTGTGTGGCCCTAGACTAGATGGTCAGTCCCTTTGTGCTTCTGTTTCATTCTTTGCAAAGCCAGCATCATAATACCATTTGAGGATTTGGGGCACAGAGTTCTAGAAAGTACATCTTATGCTTTGTTCATGATTCTCCTTTCCAAAGCATTTCTGCCAGGATTCTTAAAGACACTTTAGTCTTGCTTCATCCAGCTCTTAAATAAAGCTCTTCAATTTTTTTCTTTTCACTTATTTCTCCGTTTCCCAAGGTTCCCAAGGCTACCAACACTTGATCTCATTTGGGGTAGTTGCTAACATGGTCTAGCCTCTGGAAGTTGGGGCTACTGGCCAGCTCAGCCCAAAGAACAACATTCCCCATCACCAGCATTGGCTCAGAATCAGCTCTGCTGCAGTGTGGCTCTGTTCTGTATGGGGACTTAGTTTGAAATACAGAAGCTTCTTGTAGACCCTTTATGGACTGGGTCCAGTCTTTGGTTCCTTTATTCCTGAGCTAGATGCTTGGCCTTGGTTTTAAGGGCCTGCTTCCACTGTCTAGTCTGGGTCTGGCTGTTGTCTGCCTAGCTCCCCTTTCCTGCTTCCTGGGTTTTGAGCTGATTCTCATTAGAAGGTTTATAGCCACTGTCCCAAATTAAAACTCCTGGAGGTTTAGATAGCAAAGAATGTTAGCACAACAGCTGGCTGGTCTCCTTTGGTAGAAGAATCCCCACCGTTTGAGGCAGCAGGTCAGTACACCTGCTATGTCCTAGACATGGCTTGAAACCAAAGGATTAGAAGATGAGTGGAATCAAGAAACTTCTATTCTACTTGTGGTGCAAACACAGCTACACACAGACATCAGCTCAACACAGTAAAAGAGTCTCTTAAAGCAACTGTATTCACAGAGGCTGTGCTCCAGCACTCCCAGGAAAGGAAGCTCCTTGCAAGGTTATGATCCATCCACTAGCAGGCATCTGTGACTGCTCAATTGCTCCTCCTTTACCTATTGGATATGAAGTTTAAGGCAAAGTCAATCCAGTATCAGATTTCATTTCTATCTGCTGCAGCAGAATGTGAAACATTCTTTCAACCTCCCTGAATCTGGATCTGCTCTGCAGTAAGATGAGGTAACATTAGGTATGGTGATATGTTACATATTTAATAAAACCTGAAATATCAAGAAACTAACACATACTCAAAAACCAAGCAGACAGCTCAGGAATTTCTTCATCTTTGAGTACAAGGCCAAACAGCTGTGCTTCAGTAGCACACACCTTTAATTCCAGCACAGGGAAAGACAGGAGTGTTGACCTATGTCCTTAATCCCATAACTCCAGAGACAGAACTTTCTGTGTTTCTGTGAGTTCAAGGCTGACTACCAAATAGAGCAGCTCCTGCCTTTAATCCTAACCTGGATTGGATACAGCTGGTGAGAAGGGTATTTAAGGTGTCCTAGGAAACCAGAGGCAGAAACAGCGACCAGGAGCGGGGCTGAGGAAGTTGGAAGATAGCTGGGTGAGATTTAACTGTGGCGTTTCCTCTCTCTGATATTTTAGCCTTTCACCAATATCTGGCTCTGAGTCTTTTTCAGTACAATCTGAATTGGTGCTACAATTAGGTGCCATGTCTGATAAAAAAGATGGTTTCCTCACACAGGAACTATTTCTCCAGTCAGGTACTTTTCTTGTTTCTTTATTAACTCAAGCATGCACTTAGCCTTTAGTTCCCTCTTTTCCAGGCCTCCAGCCTCTGGCCTTCAGCAGAGACCAGGGGTCCAATCACTGTCAGGTCTAGCAGGTCCTTGCTAAGTTGTTATTGCTGCTTGGTATGGACCATTAGGCCCTCCACTCTCCTCAGAGAGTCTCATCTCTTGATCCCTACACTTTGTTCTGAGCATTCTCTTCCCCAGTTTCAGGAACACTCTTTATATATATCGTGGCTGTTTCTTTACCCTTCTTTTTTCCACCTGTGTCCACCTCTAAGCCTCTCCTTCAGCTCTTTGCTTTTCTTCTGATAAAAATGATGATGGTAAAGGCTGTTGAGTTTGCACTGTGTCGGGAATACTGTGTATGTAGGAAAATGTGTATGTGTATGTGTGTCTGAGTAAGTGTATCTGTGTCTCTGTGTGTGAGTGTATATGTGTGTGTGTGTGTCTGTGTGTGAGTGTAAATATGTGTGTGTGTGTCTGTATGTGAGTGTATGTATGAATGTGTGTGTGTGTATGTGTGTGAGTATATTATGAGTGTGTGTGTGTTGTCTCAAGTAAGTCTTCTAGGGAAGGACATACACCCAGCTACTCTGTCACTATTATCTCTGGATGACCTCCATCTGAGTGAAACATCTACCTCCCAACCTGTTGACATCTACCATGTTGGCTGAACTCCTTCCACTGGGCTCCATCCTTATCTGTTAACAGCTTTGGGGCCTTCTAACTTGGAAGGCCTACAGCTTCCTTCAGATGAGCACATGCTCCCTCTTCCCCTGGAGATCCCTTCCATGCTGGCTTTCCCTTTCTTTACCAAGCCTGACACCTGGATCACCTCTCCCCCCACCCTGCCTCTCATAGCTAAGTGAATTCTGATCCCTTCTGAAGGTTCTTACTTCTGCACTCTTCCCCTCACCTATCCCAATGTC
Organism: Sigmodon hispidus; assembly: GCA_004025045.1. Lineage (NCBI taxonomy): Eukaryota > Metazoa > Chordata > Mammalia > Rodentia > Cricetidae > Sigmodon > Sigmodon hispidus. The sequence continues at coordinate 122,699 of PVIH01005241.1, forward strand.
TTTGTCTCCCTCCCCACTTCCCCCACCCTCACCCCTGGCTTTATTTCTTGCCTGATTCTTGCACATTTCTTAACTGCTCTGCCTGCCTCCGGTTGGACTTCCTGCAATTTATTGGCCTGTTTTGTGCCCAGGTGCTGCTTCTCAAACCTTAAGCTCTTTGCTGAGGACCCTTGTTGGTTAATGGTTACCTTGGAGATAACCTCACATTCCTTCTTCTAATCCCAGACTATTTGTCATGAGTCTTTCTGAAGTCTCACAGGCCACCTCCCTATTTTATCCTCTGCTCCAGACTAACTGGATTGCCTGAGTTCTTAGCATAACTAAAAAGCCACCGGCATTGTATTCTTTGGTGCTATGTGACTGCCTCTTCATTGGTACAGATGGCTGTGACCCAGAAATCAGTAAAGGTCTCAGGGAGGCAGTGGGGGTTCACTAGACTTAAAAACCATGTTCAAAGCATCCTGTTGGCTCTAGAACCTTAGCTCTTTATTACCAAGCTCTAGAGAAAATGCACATAGCCCAGTGGGACCCACCTTCCAGTCTTCCCCAGACTCTAGGTTGAATGGTTTATTCCTTCAGGTTTTAGTTCAAGAGTCAACCCTCTTGAAAGCTATATGTACTTGACCTCTGGTCTTGGTGCTGGCCTATTAATTTTTTTTTTCAGCTAAGAGAACCTTTACTTACAGGATATACCGGTTTTGTTTTATTTTCATTTATTTTTTAATTTTATTTATTTATGTATACAGTATACAGAAGAGGGCACCAAACGTCATCACAGATGGCTGTGAACCACCATGTGGTTGCTGGGAATCAAACTCAGAACCTCTGAAAGAACAGTCAGCCCTCCCAACCCCTGAGACATCTCTCCAGCCCTTGTTTTTATTTTTTTAAGACAGGGTCTCAGGTTGGAGAGATCACTCAAGGGTTAGGAGCACTAGTTGCTCTTCCAGACACCGGGGTTCAATTCCCAGTATCCACATGGCAGCTCACAACTGTCCTGTTCACACCAATGCACATAAAATAAAGTTATTAAAAAAAAAAGACAGGGTCTTTTGTAGTACAGACTAGCATGAAAATTTCTCTGTATCCCAGTTTGACCTTGAATTTATAGCAATCCTCCTGCTTCAGCCTCTAAGTGCTGGGATTATAAGCATATACCACCATGCCTGGCAATGATGTATATGAACATAATTTCTTTACTATAAAATAAAAAGGCCAACATAATACATGTAGGCAGCTTTTAGCCCTTAACTCATTTTATATACACCACATGCACACTTACATAAGAAAACTCCTATGCAAACAACTAAGCCCTGTGTTTAGTCTGTATTCACCTGTCTAAATTGATTTAAGCTCTAGCTCCCCTAGAAGAAGCTCCTTCCGGGAATGTTCTACTATCCTGATGCTTCCACTGACTGATACATAGTGGAAGGCAAATAAAACCTGAGTGGGCGATGATAGGTCACAGAAAAGAGAGCCAGCAATTTGGGAGTGCCTTCAAAATACCAGCTTCAGCTAAGCACATGACATTGATCTTTTGGTGTTTTTGTTTTTGTTTTTTTTTTTTTAGAGAAAATTGGGTTTTTCTAGCTAGTCTTCACTCCTGAGTGCAAACAATCAGCCTAAGTATGTGAGGTCAGTCACTTGGAGAAGGGGTATAAACCTGCTGCTTTGTCCTGTTGTCTCTGACTGGTCTCCATTCCAATGAAATGTCTGCCTTCCAACCTGCTGGCATCTGTCACACTGGCATCCTTAGGCAGAAATCCTTCCCAAAGAGAAGCTCTGCCTCCAGAATGTAGGAGTTTAGGTGTGTACGACTATACATACCTGGGTTGTCTTTTTCAGCCTTCACAATACAGCCACAGGAGACAGGGAAGTTTTTTTTGTTTTTTTTTTTTTTAAACTTTATTTATTTATCTTGGTGTTTGCCTGGAACTGGAACTATAGATAGTTGTTAGCTGCCATGTGGGTGCTGGGAATTGAACCCGGGTCCTCTGCTGGAAGAGCAGAGGGTGCTCTTAACCGTTGAGCCATCTCTCCAGCCCCAGGGAAGTTTTTTTATCTACCTTTTTAAGATGAAAGATAAAAACAAAAATCAGAGTTTAAACAATTCATTGATCCCACAGCTAGAGTGACTCAGGATCAGAATTTTAAACTATCAAGCTCATGTAAGAACTGGAGTTTTCAATCTGAGAATATCATTCTAGCATGCTTTATCTTTATTACTCTTCAGAAATGATAGCCAGGGGGCTGGAGAGATGGCTCAGCGGTTAAGAGCACTGTCTGCTCTTCCATAGGACCCCAGTTCGATTCCCAGCACCCACATGGCAGCTAACAACTGTCTGTAGTTCCAGTTCCAGGCAAAACACCAAGGCAAGTAAATAAATAAATAAAGTTAAAAAAAAAAAAAGAAATGATAGCTAGTAGTGAAGTGTGGCACTGTACCCCAGCACTAAAAAAGCTGAAGACGGAGGATGGTTGTGAGTTCAAAGCCAGCCTCTGTGACTGCAGCCTTCTCCCTTACAAACAAACAAAAACTAACAACCACAAAAACTTAAAATGATAGTCAAGTTTTCACCTCCCTGCCTCCTTTCCCTACACAATCAGGCCAAACTCAGAAAGATTCTAGTCCTATATTTTATCCATTAGCATCTTTTAAAACACTACATGAAAATTTAGCAATCATTCAACAATGGCCTGAAAGGTACAGCAAGTAGCAGGGTCAGTGCCTCCTTTGATCTGAATCTCGCAGTTCAGACCTATTTAACAGCTTAGGTTCAATTGTTAGTTCTGAGCGACCATGAAATTCACCTTAACTCCAGTGTCGTTCTAATGGCACCTGACCCAACTTGGGAGAATTAGCTCACATCTGCAATCTCAAACTGAGTGGCCTGGGCTACAGAGAAAGCTCCTGGCCAGCCTGAGCTACATAGTAAAATCTTGTAGTTAAAAAGAAACGAACAAAACAACAACAAATCAACAACAACAACAAAAAAAAAAACCTGAGTCAAGGGCTGGGAGCCTGATTCAGTGGTACACATTTGCACAGTAAGTATCAAGCCATGGGTTACACAAGTTTACAAAAGCAAAACGTAAAAATCTTACCAATCTTTTATTTCTTGTGCTTATTTTAGACAAAGACTCATTTGTAAAATTATACTATAAATTATGGTATTATTATATGTACTAGAAAGCCAACACATATAAATGTACATAAACTAAATCTTTACTTCATATCATAGATAAAAAAAAACTCAAAGTCTATATAGGCAAACATATAACATGAAAAAAAGTTCTAGAAAAAAAAACACAGGAGAAAAACTTTATGACGTCATATTAGAAAAATAGCTCCATCTTTGGGGGTCGTTGTTTGTTTTGTAGATGGAGTTATTGTGTTGCCCAGGCTAAGGGTGTGGGCTATTATATTCCTGCCTTTGCCTCCTGAGGATTTTAGGCATATGCCACCACACTTATAGGCCATGTATTCCTTAACAGGGCATCAAAAACACAGCACATAAAAGAAAACATTAAAAAGTTGAGTTTAAAAATTGAACACTTTCGTTTTAGAAAAACTCTGTTAAGACAATGCAAAGATACACAATTGGTAAAGCTAAGACATGTGTAAGACATACCAATAGAGAATTTACCCAAGCTGTGTTTTAAAACAATAAAACTATTAAATTCTACCTTACTGCAGTGATATATGCTTGTAATCATGGCTATTGAGAGGGCAGAGCAGCAAAATTATGAGTTCAAGAACAGCATAGCCTACCTGAGCATACACTGTCAAAAAATTAAGCATAAATTCCATAATAAGAAAACAACAAGAACAACTGGAAACATGTTATTTACAAAATAAACCTGCATACATAAGCAGAGCAAAGATGTTCAACATCATTTGCCACTATGGAAATACAAAACAACTAAGACAAACTAATATGGTGGTATCAGAACAATTACATGATGCCTGGAACTTAGAAGCTCTCTTTGCTGGAAAGAATAAAGTGACTTCAGAAATCGTTTAGCAGTCTCCTACACTGCTAAGGTTAGACACATACATGAGACTCAGGGATCTCACCACATATTTGCTCAGGGAAAATGAAAGCATTGACTTTGACAAGAACATGAACCTGTATATCTATGTTAGCAGTATTCATGAAAATCCAAACATAAAGGCAACACAAATGTCCTTGAAAAACCAAAGGCATGGACAGGCCACGGCACATTCTTGCATTGAAATACTACACAGCCCCACGCCACCTAGAGGAACACCTGACTCACTCTTGAGGGAGAGGGGAAAGAACTGGATTTGGCCAGAGGTGGAGACTGATCTAAGCATTAATGGGTCAGTGGGACCATAGGACTGTATGCTCCCTGCCCAGGGAGGGGATGGGGAGTTGCAGAGGAAAAAAAAAAAAGTGACCAGATGTGTTGGGAGGGGGAGGAGAC
>PVIH01005242.1:0-52284 GCA_004025045.1 Sigmodon hispidus
CGGGTGGGGGTCACAGGTGGGGGCACAGGTGGGGTGAGTGGAAGTCAGAGGATGCCTTGCCCAAGTTGGTTCTTTGCTTTTGTCATGTGGATCTCAGGAATGGAACTCAGGACCTTAGGCTTGTCAGCAAGTTCCTTTACCGGATGAACCATCTTGCCTAGCCCTAATATCCCTTTTAAGGCATACTCTCAGTGGTAGAACATTCTTTTATGCTGCTTCACCTCCTAATTTTTCATCACCTCCCAATAGTACCTCAGTAGGCCAAAGAAACTTTATACAGAGACTTTGGGTCATTAAGGGAAGACACGGGGACTTGTCAACAGGCTTTAACACTGGTCCTCAATAAGCCAATTAAAAAGTAAAGTAAAAATGAAGAGCAGAGAAAGATTTATTCAATGTGACTATGTTAGCACAGAGGAACACAAGGATCTAGGAGCCCCACCAATCCATATTTGAGGTTCTGGTGCAAGGTTAAGATTTAAATGGTGTCTTAGAGTTTTATTCCTGTGAAGAGACACTATGACATTGACAATTCTTATAAAGAAAAGCATTTAATTGGGGTTAGCTTATAGTTTTAGAGGTCTAGTCCATTATCATTATGGTAGGGAGCATGGCCACATGCAGCCAGACATGGAGCTGGAGAAAGACCTAAGAGTCCTACATCCTCTTCTGCAGGAAGAAAGAGACACCTGACATAGGCTTTGACACCCCCACTCCCACCCCAGTGACGCCCTTTCTCCAACAAGGCCACACCTCCTAATCCTTCCCAAGCAGCGCCCCTCCCTGATGAGTGAGCATTCAAACATAGGAGCCTATTCAAAGGAGGTTCTTATTCAAACCACCACAAACAGAAAGCAAGAGTCACACAAGAAAAAAAGCTATACCAAGAGAGTTAAGCCAGCATGAGATCCACAGTATGGTAGACAGGCAGCCATATGGCTGGGAGAAGGGCATTAGAGAAAGGGGGAAAAAATCCCCAAATCTCCAGAGCACCAGAAAAAAGCATACTGAGGCTCTGGCCAGCATCTGAAAGACAGAAGAGAAGAAAAAGGGAGTTCTGTCTTTCTGGGTCAAGACTCAGAAAGATGGACAGACTCAAAAGTATCTCATGGCAACTATTAGTGATTATGTTCGGGCATGGGAATTCTGGGAAGGAAAAAACCATGACCTTATTGTTTACTTGGAACCTCTGCTTGCGTCTACAAGCTAGAAAACCCTGTCTGCCTTACCTCCCACCCACACTGAGAAAAATCTGAACCAAAGAAATAGCACCAAAAACCCAGTTCCACATTTCTGACGTGGCCAGTCCACTCAAGTGCCCGCCCAGGGGCATGGTTTTTGACCATACTTGGGCATAGTCCTAGCTCCTGGCTGACATGTCATCACTCCTCACCTAAGATCTATAAAATCTCCCTGCCTTAGCCTGGGCACTTCTCCGGCCCATGTCTTTGGGACCCAATACACTTACATTTATCTGTTTTTAATCTGGTCTGACCTGCCCTTTTGAACTGGCAGAAACCTATCAGTCGCTAGAGGGTTAATTATTCCACTTACCCCTTTAGCATGGTTTAAGAAGAATCCACCTTCCTGAAGGGTGGTTCCTTGGCCAGGTGACTCACACACTGGAGGCAGAGAATCTACTTTTATCTTACCGGAGCACAACTAGAATGAATCTCACCTAGAATCTCAGAATGGGAGCTTACTTGGGAACAGGGTCTTTCTGTGTATAGACCTTGTTATTAGTTAGGATGGGATGGGTTATGAGAATGTCGAAGCAGCATGGAAGAATCTCTGGGTGGAGACCCAAGACTCCAGTTAGGCAGGTCAATACCTGGCTAAGAGACCACCTTGAAGGCGTGTTCACCGTAAGCTATGCTAAGAAGTAGGAGGAATAATTAACCTTCTAATGGGATAATTTTTTCTTCCCCAGAATTCCTACAATGTCAGCTTAGTTCCCTATGAACTGACATAAAATTTGGCTAACTCTGTTTATTTGATTCATAAAAGTGTAGCCTTTCTTTTCTTTCTTTCTTTCTTTCTTTTTCTTTCTCTTTTAAATGTTGGCCTAAACATGCTTGCATATTTATTTAGGGAGAAGAGCACACTTTGGCGCTTCCTTGCTCTTTCTCTAAATTCAGACTCTCTTCCATGCTATATGTCTGCTCACCTGCTGTGTGGCTGACCTCCGTACCAATTTAACTCAAAGAGCAGGACTTTCCTTCTTTTTAAAAACTCTAATGGAATTGTCTTCAAACTCCTGTTGGAGTCTGTCCTTGAATTCTTTGTAATAAGATTAAGAATCCCAAGAGGGAACCCCAGTTTCTTTGGCATTATATGGTGACTCTGGAGAAACTCCTCAAAATTTCTGGTAAGAAGATGATATAGGGAAGGCCCTAAATCCAAACACACACACACACACATATTGAGACAGGGTTTCAGATGGCTCACGATGATCTGAAACCCACTAGGAACCTTAGGATGATTCTGAATTCCTGAACTTTCTGCCTCCATATCTTGATCACTAGGATCTCAGTCATAGGCCACCATGTCCAGTTTTGTGTTCTGCTGGGCTGGTTCTGTGTGTAGCAGACAAGTACTCTGTCAATGGAGCCACAGCTCTACCCTTGACATCTTTATAGGAAAACACACAGAGACAAAGATACAGAGCTGAAGGAACTTAGCAGGTATATCAACAATGATTCAGCCTTTTCATTCATCCTTGTGAGAACAAGAAATAAAAGCTGCCTCCCTTGCATGGATAATGCCTGCCCCATATCAGGAGGAAAGTGATTCTTATATCAAGGATTTTCTTAGCCAACACTAAGAAAATTCCGTACAAACTAACATTGTTCAGCTAGCCTTATCTGCCTCCTGGATTTTCTATCCAACTAACTCTTAGCTCAAGCCTCTTTGCCTATGTTAGGGCTCAAAGAAACAAATGGCTGACTGAGATGCCGATTAGCATATCAAAGGAGATGCTGGCCAGTTCTGCCAGCATCACTAAAACCTGTGGTTCTTCCCAGCCCTTCTCACTCTGACCCCCAACCCTAAACCTCCCCAGCCCAGGGCCTGAGCTTTGCTTCCTTCTCCCACCCCCTTCCCTCTTTCATAATAAGCCAGCCATTTTGGCCACACAATCACCTTGGTCTCTTGGTTCTTTTAGCCCGTTGGTCCACGGCTCCTTTCTTGGCCAGCTTGTCCTCTCTTCTCGCTCTCCCGGCCTGGCCTCTCTTTCCTCTTATGGTTCGGTTCAGTCTGGACCCTTCCAGATGCCTCTCACTGAACTCTCCCTTATATCTTGGCCATACTTAGGAGCAATCATGTCCTAATTTTCATTCAGCCTAATCATATTTGGGCAGTTTACAATATTTCCTTGGTCCAACTCAGTATGTGATTATTTCTAATTGCTTCTTTGGGTCTTCAGTTCTGTTGTGGTTTGATTGTGTCCCCCAGATTCATGTGCTGAGATCTGAATGTCTAGTGCAGCAGCAGGGTTACAGGGTGAGACCTAACAGGACTGTGTATGTCCTAAGGGCTGTACCTCCACTGACTAATGCAAATGCGGAAGAGGTCTAGGAGGAGCTTCTTCTGAATGTAAGGGCCTTACATTCAGGGGCCCATCTTGGATGCAGACTCTCAGTAGATTACAATCCAATCAAATCTTGGACTTGCCAGCCTCCAGAACTATAAGAAATAAATGTTGACACTCTAACAATTCCCCAATCTGTGGCATTGGTTATCAGCACAAAACGGACCTAGACAATTTCCTTCTAAGGGGCTCTTGGGTCACAGAATATTATCAAACTATCTGAAGGCCATTTCCCTGTCAATCTACCTGAGTTAGTTTGACTCTTGGGCTCAGCTGAAAACCCTGAACTGTGTCAGTTACTTTTCTGACAGCTGTGATAAATTATCCTGACAAAGCGGCTGGAGGAAGGAGTAGTTTGTTTGGCAGGAGAGTGAAGGCAGCAAAGGACAGAAGGACCAGGTCTGTAGTCAGGGAGAATGATGGATGCTGAAGCTCATCTCTCTTTCTCTTTGTGCAGTTTCTGACACAAACCTGGGAAAGATGCCACACACTTTTAGGTTGACTGTCCTCACCTCAATTAACCAAGATGATCCCTCATGGACATACTCAGAGGCTGACCTCAAGTCTCACAGGTATGCCTGGAGGCTTCGTCTCCTGGGCGAAGCCAGACTCCTGTCAGGTTGACAGTTAACATCAATTATCACAAGGGTAGAGGTAAAATTGTGTTTCTTCTATGCTAAAAGCCGAGGAAGGCTACAGATGGTCAGGATACTCCAGAATCCAGGAAGAGGCAAGGGATTCCTGCTGAGTATCTTCAGCAGAGAATGTGGCCTTTGTATACAGTGTCTTGGATTTGGACCCTCAGCCTCCAATCCTGTAAGAATAGGTCTCTATTGTTGATGTTACCAGCTTTTCATCATTGCAACAGTGGCCCAAAGGGAGTGTTCTTGAATTTTCTACTGACTCTCAAGGGGCTTGGGCCCTTGGGATGTGACCTTCAGAAGCAGTTCTCTTTTCTTTTTCTGAGACCAGGAAGCCAAAGAGGTTGGAATTGTGGTTTTGCCCTGACCCCTTGGGAAGATAAGGCCCTAGTCAAGTACTATTCCTTCATGGCCGGCCTTGGCTAGGAGACAGAATGTGCTGGACTTTGAAAATTGTTACTTTTCCTGAGGCCTATTGTGAAAGGGTTATTTTCTCCTCCCCTTGCCTGAAGGCAGTGGATTTTCTCTCATCTTCAGAGCTGGTGTAATCTGGCTTCTGGACTAGATGCCAAGGAACTGTAGGACTCTAGGCTTGAATCCCAGCAGGTCTTAGCTTTCAAAGTAGTCCATACTGTTTTCTTCAGTGACTCTCCACCACTTTCCAGGTGAGAGTTCCGACCAGTTCTTGCTGGCTCCAGGGTGGCTTCTTCTCCTGGTAAGTTGTAGGCGTTGGTATTTCCATCTCCCATTGGCAGGTCCCTAACCCTAGGGAATCTGGATAAATGCTTGGCTTGTCAATTTGCTTGGTTTGTCGATTTGCTTGGCTTGTCAATTCTACATGGTTTCATAATAAGATTGTCTCCCTGCTTTGTCATTTGGCTTTTCAAAGACATTTTCTTTACCTTTGACACAAGTTATACAGACACAGACATGGTGTAAGAAAAATAAAAAAATAGTGGAAAATTTCAAAGGGCTAGAATTTTATAGTCTCTAGAGGAGTGATAGTCTCATTTGTGACTTTAACTTTCCTCGTAGATATTTTTGTTTGCTTCTTTTTCTTCTTTATTATTACTATTATTTTGTGATAAGGTTCTCAATATGTAGCCAAGGCTGGCCTCAAACTCATGACCCTCCTGCCTCAGTCTCCCACTGAAATTTTTTGAGAGGGTTCAGCTGTGACTTTGATGGTTTCCTAGGGTCTATATAGACCCAATTCAAGAGAGATGCTGTGGGAAATTGGACCATCTGTGAATTGGATTCTTTCCTGTGCAGTTTGCAGTCCCAGGGGTTGTATGCATTGCTTGTCTGAGCTTGCTAGCACATGGGCTCGGTCACCCTGTGATCTTGGCTCTGGAAGTGACAGGTAATTCCCAGGAAAAGCCTCCTGAAGCTGACATCTAGGAATTTTCCCAGTCTCCCTTTGCTCTTTGAAATAGCATCCAGGAGACATTGTGGGCCATGGAGAGAAGCATGGAGCGTGTAACTGATCTCCAGTCTCAAATCATTACATTGTTACACTTTTCTGATCTTTTAATTATGTGTTGCTAAAACTCAAGGGGAAGAATGATTAGGACTGATGTGATCACTATCTATTGTCTATGAAAATAATTCAGTGGTTTAGGAGTCTGGCTGGTCAGAAGTGTGACCTCGGAGGTCAAGAGGATCTGAGTCGAAATTTGAGGTCGGTCATTCATTGAGTGACCTTGGGCAAGCTGCCTTACTGTGTTTTGGTCTTCTCATCCTTAAATAACATCAGGGGTACCTACCTCAGGATAGTTGGGAGTAACTAAGTAAGCCGGTGTACATGATGTTCTTTAACCCAGTGCTAGAAACAGCAGCATGTTTGATAGATAGGATAGCTGGAGGGAGACAGAAGTGGATGGAGAAAGAGAAGTTGGATATCATGAACGTGGCAACTTCTGCTTTGGGAGTGGAACGATCCTCCCCCTCTGCACTATATACAAGGTTGTATTTCAGGGGAAGAGTCTTTTGGCCTTCCAATGTGGTTTATAAGAGTTAAAAGCCAAGACATCGGCTAATAAATGAGGATGGAATGACAGCATTATATTATCACAGACTGGGCATGGTGGCACATAATCTAGAACCGGAGCTCTGGGGTGACAGAGCCTGGAAGAGCTGGAGGCCAGTTTTAGCTACATAATGAGTTCAAGCCAGCTTGAGCTATACAGTTAGACCCCATTTAAAAAGGAACAATCACCAGTGTTATATCCATGGTAAATTCCTGGGCCATGCTGAATAATAATGTTGTGGTTATTATATATATTATATACATGCATGCACATATACATGATTGGTAAAATGTAAATGAATGTTCGTTTTTTCATCTTTTCTGTAAGTTTAACATCTAAAAGATACAGAAAAAAAGCCGGGTGCTGTGGTGCATGCCTTTAATTCCAGAGGCAGTCTGTTCTCTGTGAATTTGAGGACTACATAGTAACTTCCAGGATAGGCAAAGCTACATAATAGAGATATTCTGTAATTTTTTTTAAAAAGATAAAACGAAAACTCTAAAAACAAATGAACAAAAAGGAATACAAAAATGTTCAGAGAGATGGCTCAAAGGCTGAGTGCCCTTGCTGCTGAGCCTGGTGACCAGAGTGTCCCAGGGTCTACATGGTGACCGGAGAGAATTGATTCCTCAGGTTGGTCTCTGACCTCCATATCCAGTCTGTGGCATGTGTACCGTTCCCCTCCTCCCACTGTCTTAGAGTTTTTATTGCTGTGAAGAGACACCATGACCATGGCAACCCTTATAAAGAAAACATTTAATGGATATGACTTACTTACAGTTTTAGAGGCTCCATTATCATCATGACGGGGAGCATGGCAGCGTGCAGACAGATGTGATACTGGAGATGAGAGTCCTACATCTTGCAGGTAGCAGGAAGTTGACTGACATACTGGGCAGTATCCTGAGCATAGGAAACCTCAAAGCCCATCCTCACAGTGGCACACTTCCTTCAACAAAGCCATACTTCCAAATAGTGCCACTCCCTATGAGATTATGGGGGTCAATTATATTCAAACTACCACATACACATATACCAAATGAAAAATATTTTAAAAGAATAAAAAATTGGGAATGAAACCTTACTTTGAGATGAATGCTAGCAAAAGAGTTGTCATTGGACTTCTCCTTGGAGTTCCTCTCTACCTTTTGGAGAATCAGGATGCCTCTGGTTTAAACCTGCTACTATAGTCTTTCTTTCCAAACTTCCTATAGGAATCTCCTTAATGGATATCTGGTCTACCATAAGGTAGGTGATGTTCTCTATACTTGAATTGTACTTGGTTTTACTTGACAGTTGAAAGAATATCTCATTGAGCCATGATTTAAGAATGTTGACACTGCTAACATGCCAATGATTTTACATCTGAGAATTATCTAGAACAGACCATAGAGAATCTGTGTCAAGAAAGAGCCTGTGTTTAGGTTGTGGGAATTTCATATATGTACCAAACATGGTGTTTGTGTGAAAGTCTCTTTTTTTTCCCTTTTCTAAGAACATCTGATTAACTGTCACACCTACTCATAATGAGGCTATACAGTGGTTATCACATTAAGGAACCACAGAAAGCAGGAAGTCAAGACCTATCTACTGGGCTGTCTCTGAGGAAATTACCCCAAATCACTAAGAGGGTAGAGTGTATTACCTCCCATAATTCTAATGGTGTGTTGGACATAAGTCCTTGCCACTTGAAGTACAGAAATGATCTCTTTATGGGAAGGAGAAATGAGGTAGGTTACCAGTTCTTGATGATAGGAGAAATAAGTGTCACATAATAAAGGAACACAACAGGAGAAATCTAAAGATGAATCTGTCTCTAATGGCAGCTGCAACAAGAGGCATTTGACCCAGGTACATGACACTTAGAAGGTTGAAGCACGAGAGATCACAAGTTCAAGGCTAGACTGACTACATAGTGAGTTACAGGATAGCTTGGAATATATATAACAAGACTCTATCTCAAAAAACAAAGCAATAAATAATTTTTTAAAAAGACTAAAAAGATAGCCTGGTCTGTAAAGCAAATTCCCGGATAGCCAAGGCTATTACACAGAGAAACCCTGTCTCAAAATAGAAATAAATTGCCTGTATTTCTTTTCACCTACTGATTCAAATTGTTTGATAAGGACTGTATAATAGATGGTGTGAGAAGGCTCTTCCAGGTATTTCAGATTCATGAAAAAAGTATACAGGGATTGATATTTCTTTTCCAAAGGAGTGGTATGCTATACATATAATATTTTTTAGGTTTGAAGTTTCAATACCAAAGTATTTCGGGAACTTGAAAAGCACTAAAGGCTTTTAAAAAAAAAGGCAAGGTATGTCTGTCAGGGTTCCCTAGAGGAATAAACATATATATTTTTTTTCTGCAATAAACTACACACACACACACACACACACACACACACACACACACACATAATTAAGTCAGCTTATATTGAAATAGAAACAAGAATTTGAGGCTGACAACCCTGTGATTCTTGGTTCTTGGTGCTGGGCATTTTAGCAGGCCCAATCAGGCATTGCAAATTTGGACGGTTCCTGGACTTTGGTTCATGACAGAAGCTTAGAAATGCTCGTCTCACAAGTTATATGGACGAGAGGGAAGATCAAGGAAACAAAGGCCAATGATCTACCTTCTCATTGCCCTTTTGACATCTGAGCTACTATCAGAAGCTGCCCCTCATTTAAGGTGGGTCTTCCCACATCAGTTAAAGCAATCAGGACTGTTCTTCAGGTGGTTCTAACCTGTGGCAAACCGACATCAAAACCAACTAGCGAATATTTATTAAGTGCTTCTAAATTGTAGACAGCACTCTGCATGCCTTTTATATATTGACTCACTGAGTCTTCACAGCTGTTTCATGATGCAAAGGCTGTTTCCGTCATCTCCACATTCTAAAAAAAGGAAGGGGAGTCACTTCCTGCAGGTGTACGCTCACTTTCAGCATTTGGTTGGCTCTGTCTATTATACTTCAGATCTCACTCTGTTGCTCCCAGTTTTCTCTCTCTCTCTTTTGTCCTGGGCACCTGCCACCATCTGCCCTTCTATGACAGAAGTGCTCCCCCACTTTGCACTGGGTATTTGCCGCCATCTGAAAAAGTCTGCTTCTCAGAAAGGAACCTAGAGCCAGAGGAGCCTTGGTTGCCCACAGCTAAAATCCATGAACTTTTGACCTAGGAACTAAGAATCTGGGGGATGTTGTTGGGACACAGAAACTCCTCTGAGGCCTCTGTCAGTGACGTGAAGAAGAGGAACTAGGACCATAGACTGGAATCTAAGCAGAACACCAGCAGGTAGAGGATCCAGAGAGTGTCCGTTGAAGTCTCCTTCAGATGGCAAAATGGATCCAGCGTTTGAACAAAGGCTTCGATACATTTTTAGTTAGAGTTACTATTAGTTAGTTAGTAACCCATTAGTTAGGGCTTCTATTGCTGTGTTAACCAAAAGCAGCTTGGGGAGGAAAGGGTTTATCTTCTTGTTTCATAAAATAGTGAGGACAGGAACTCGAGCAGAACAGGAACCTGGAGGCAGGAGCTGATGCAGAGGCCATAGTGGGGTGCTTCACTAACTTGCTCCCCATGGCTTGCTTAGCCTGCTTTCTTATAGAACCCAGGTTCACCAGCCTAGGAGTGGCTCCACTCACAATGGGCTGGGCCCTCCCCCATGAATCACTTACAGGCTTGCCTCCAGCCCAATCTTATGGAGACATTTTCTCATCTGAGATTCCTTCCTCTCTGATAACTTTAGCTTATGTCAAGTTGACATAAGAACAGCCATTTCACCATTGTAAAAATGCTTGCTGAAAAGACTGTCCGGGACAGTCCATGCAGGCTACCCCTTGGTATGGTTAAGGCTAGGGGACCTGATCCAAAGATGCATGCAGGTTGCTTGACGTCAAGAAAAGAGACATTTTGACTGCCTAAAGCACTGTTCAGAGGGTTTCTGAGGCACGGCAGGCTTGGGGTTGCACACCAGAGTCTGTGAAACACTTGAGTCATGGGGACGTGCTCCACAGCCTTCTGGTTATGATTTGGTTTCCTGGGCACCTTGGCTTGGGTTCAGACAAAACCCTGCTGATCAGCAGCCAGTGGGCTGGTAGCTTTGGAAGGTGAGGTTCTCAAAATGAGCTCAGTTAACATGACTTGTTCTTTGAGGCCTGTGTATCATGCTTCTGGGCCTCCAGGGCTGATAATTCTCCTTGGGATTCCCCTGGGGGAGGAAGTTTCAAAAGCCTTTGAGGGACAACCAAAGCTCTTTCTTGTTTTGTGCAAATTTAAACTCAGGGTCTTTAACCAAGCTCCTGCTGGGCATTGCTTCCAGCCACCCCTGTCTCTTAATGTTTTCTTTCCCATCTGCTGAAGCCCTAAGGTCTCTATTGAATGGGAAGCTGTCTGCCTTTCCTACCGGCTATAACAGATCTCTGTATTTTTGTGGTGGTTGTTTTTTGAGGCTGGATTTCTCTATGTAACAACAGCTCTGGCTGTTCTGAAACTCACATTGTAGACCAGGCTGGCCTCTAACTCACAGAGATCCTACTGTCTTTGCCTCCCAAGTGTTGGGATTAAAAGTGTGTGCCACCACTTTCTGGCTGCTCACTGCATTCTTAATCCAAACGTTGTACAAGCTGGGCCCAGGGCCTTCCACTGGGAGGGAGCCTTCTACTGCTCTGGAGGGGGTAAATGGGCAAGGAGAGAAGGCTGGGAAGGCAGTGGGTCAGAGGAGCTAGCAGGGTCGGAAGCTGGAGACAGGTCTGAGGATACTCCCACAATCGTGGCTGCCATGGGCCATTTTGGAGATGCCTGCCTGATAACCCAAACCACATGCTTCTTTGATGTGAACTCTCTGTCGATCTGTGGCTCCCAACCTTCAGGAATGCCTATGATGTTTGTGGCTGACTGTGGACTATAGACTTGGTGGAACACTGAGCAGATGGATTGGAAGGGCAATGGTAAAGCAGAGGGCTATACTTACCGAGGCTATGGAGGGGTCAGTAGCACAAAGCTTGGGATGGCTGTGACCATCCCCAAGTTAAGAGATAGTTCTCTGTGGACCATTAAAAGCTTAGTGTGTCAGGGCCCCAGCTGGCTTCTAGGTCACATGTCCAAAACAGTTTGTACCTGTGTATGCTGTATGTGGAAGCCAGAAAATTGTTGACTATCTTCCTCAATTACTAAACACTTTGTTATTTGAGACTAAACTCTCACTAAACCTGGAGTTCACTGATTCAGCTAGGTGTGCTGGCCAGCAAACTCAAGGAATCCCCCTGTCTCTGTCTCCCTTGTCTGGGAATACAGACCCTGCTCTGCCATACTCATTTCTTCCTAAGGGTCCTGAGGATCTGAACAAGGGCTTACAGGCTGAGCCATCTTGCCCGTCTCCAGGCTGAGTCTTTAAGGATCCATGTGTTATTACTGAAGGCCTGGAGAAGAGAGGAGTTTGTTTCCATGGTCTGGTCACCAAGTATGCAGCTCTGGGCCTGGTAGCTGACCCCACCACAGGCTTTTCTTTCCCAATGGGCCTTGCTGTCTGTATCCCCAGGTGTCAATGAGAGGTCCTCTGCCTGAGGTTCAGGAACCCAGTCTGTCCTCCAACATAGCCTGATGGAAGGAGAGGGAGTTACCGTATTCTCAGTTCTCAGGATCCCAGCCAACTCTTAAGTTCTAACTGGTACTGAGCAAGCATGCTCCTCCACATGGAGACATAGACTGTTTTGAAGGCTTTTGGTACAGGCTGTCAAATTGCCTTCTAGAAGCCACACACAGCTTATGGCTGGCAGGCGCCCACTTGATAAATCTCTGCCAACTTGATATGAAAAAAAAAAAAAAAAAGGTTTCGTTTTCACTTCTTTGATTACGTGTGAGATGTGTTTAAAAATATACATATTACTTATTTCGAATGGAGTTAGTAATCGTGAAAATGATTTCAAATGCCATTCAACTTCTGTTGTGAGAAAAACAATGCAATTCAAAGGAAGAAGGGAGTGTTTTTGTTATCTGTGTGGCTCTTGTTATGAAAAGCTGAAACACCGAAGGAGGGGAAGAAAAGAGAAATAAGAGAAGACTTGGCAAGGGGGGTGAGAAAATGCAAGCACGAGAGTGCAGTGTGGAGTTCCTTTGCTTTGCTTCTTGTCTGAGACCCCGCGTGTGTCCAGGTAAACCCTGCCTTCAGCACCCAAACCCCAGTTCTCAAAGCGTGTGCTCTCCTAACCCCTTAAACTATAGAAAACGTAAGGATACCCAACACCCTTCCTTATGCAGATTACATCTATCTTTATTTCTCTTAGAAACAAACCAGGAAAACTTTAAATATTTATATAAGTAATAGTTTTTAATTTTTTAAAAAAAGATGTATTTTTTTTTTTAATGTGTATGAGTGTTTTGCCTGCATGTATGCTTGTGGACCACCTGTGTGCCTGGTGCCCACAGAAGTCATAAAAGAGAACCAGATTCTTCAGAATTGGGGTTTTGGGTGTTTGGGAGCTATCACATGGGTGTTGGGAACTGATCCTGGTTCCTCTGCAAGTGCAGCGCATGCTCTTAATTACTCAACCCCTTCTTTAGCCCCCAAATAACAGCTTTTGGTGGAGAATAATTATAATTTCCAAAGTGAAACAAAAATTAACATTTATTTAACCTGTTATGATGTCACATGTGGCCTTTGAAAAATCCCATTCAGAAGAGAAAGAGTGGAACAGGGTAATGTTATCCTAGTACTATCATGAACACGCTTCTAACCTTGTGGATCTCCTAAAAGTGTCTCAGAAACCCTTATGTGGTATATAAGAGACTCAAGTGTCATTGACACAGAGATTTCCCTTCAAGGGATTTGTTTTAAAACAACAATCCCAGAGGGAAGCAAAATGATTTATAACTGGATAATAGTTACTAATTACCTGTATACCCAGACAAAGGATATACTGTATATATGTTTAAGTGAAAATGACCCATTATAATGTTGACTCTTCATGTGCCTGCCAAGTTCTCTTTGCATATTTAAAGAATAAATTTAAAGAATAAACTTAAAAGGAAAGTGAGCTCTATTGATACGTGGGGTCAGGAATTATGGGAGATTGTTTTCTTGTCTTTGGGGGCTTATGGTTGGTTTTTTTTTTAATTTTTTAAAATTTTTTAAAAATTTTTTAAAAATTTCTTCTTTCTCCTTGGTGTTTTAAGAGTCAAATGTAGCCCCAGGCCAGCCTTAAAACTATGAAAACTCCCATCTCCTCTTCCTTTGAGCTTGAATTACAGACATGCACCATCACATCTGGATAATCCATTTTTAAAATTTATTTTGCAGTAATTAAAAGCATTTTGAAAGGCTCTCTGATCTGTCTTGCATCTCTTGGGCAGTGTGGCTATGGAGCAGAGGAAAGTTACCTAGAGGCCTGGGGCTGGGAGTCAGGAATTCGCAGGTTGATGTCCAGATCACTTAGTGAGTGGCTCCCTGTGTTTCCTGGTGATGGTCCAAAATTTGATGAGTCACAGATATCAGGGAGGGATGTCTAGCAGGGAGATGACAGAAAATCAGGTAGCCCTGGTGGGGGGCAGAAGCTGATAAGGCAGTGATGGGCATTGGCACAGCGGGAGTCTGGGCTGTAGATGCCATGTCTCCTGTGTCTATTGGGTGGAATGCAGAGAACTTTTGCCTAGGCCAGTCAGGGCTAGGTTGACGTTTCTGCAACCATCCCTTGTAGCTTGTTCTTGCTTCTTTGGAAAGGGCTTGGGGATGACGATTTAAAACTGAACACAGCAGCACTTTGAACCCAAGACTCAGCTTTATTGGGTGAGGGACAGGGCATATGAAATGGGTTTTATTCCCCTTCCAGCTAAAAATATAACCAAATCCCTTATTACACTTGCAACTCTGATGCAATGTTCTAGATTTCAGTGTACTCTTTAATTACACACTTGTCCTTGGCATCAGAGCTCCTGGTTGGCTGGCTTCAGTTCAAGAGCAGCTACAGGGCTCTGAGGCTGGCTTCTCCAGCACATCTAATGATGCTCTGCTTGTGTCTAACCTCTGCCAAGGTTATCTTCTGTCACTGATATCAGTAATTGCACCCTGTGCATCCCCATTTCCTGTTCACATCCCTAAAACCTTAATAAAATAGACCCGCACCACAAAATAACCATAGTTCGGCCAAAAGGAAGTGACTGGAAAACTGGGGTCTTGGCCAGGTAGGTGTTTTGCCCGGCAGCAGTTGAAGAGATGGCGATGACAGATGATGGGTCCCTGGGAATGGATATGAAAGCATGGATGGGGAACTCTGAGACACACTCAGGTCAGATGGGAAAACCCAGGACAGGGTCAGGGGGCCCCAGATTAGACACAGCCTGTGAACATTCCTATCTACTTTGGGGGTTTGGCAACAGGATTATCAATAGGGTTTTTCTCTTGATTTGGAGGAATGCCCCCCAAAGCCCCAGTGGGGTCCTAAGGAATCACACTGTATCCCAGGTCCCAATGGTTTGTTTGGTAGACCAGTTGTTTCTTGCTACCATTTTCATCCCCACTTGGCTTGGTCTAGGTGGGGGCCGCAATGAGAACTTGCCTGCTGTTGTGACACCCTCTTCTTCCATACACTTGGCTCGGCATCCACACCATCACTCTTGGTAGCCTTGTTTCACAGTCTCCACAGCACACCAGCTCACGATTCCCTCCAGGCATCCCAGCCTAGCAGGCCCATCATCTCTGTTCTGAGCCAGACACTGAGTATATTCACATTATCTGACAGTGTTTTGATACATGTAAACACCGTACCATGATCAAACCAAGCTAATTAACATGTCTATCAACTCACATGCTTACTTTTTTTTCCTGTTGAAAATGTTTGAGATCTTCTCTTAATGGCTGTCAAATCCATAAATTCACTGGTAACAACTGTCACCATTGAGTTCAATAGATCTCTAGAACTTTCTATTCTGATATGAAGCTTTTCACATAGTGAACAACATGGCCCATTCTGCCCTCCCTCCTCCTCCTCTTCCTCGTTATTTCAAAGAAATGGTGTCATTCATCTCTGGATCTGTTCTTATTTGTTGGTTTGTTTTTGTTTTGTGTTTTATTTTTTTTCATTAAAGACAAAGGCTTGCTATGTAGCCCAGGCTGACCCAAAATTTTTTATTCCTTCCTGCGTCAGCATACCAGCCTGTCTGGGGAGTCCATTCTTTTTTATATTAAATTTTGTGTGTATGTGTGTGTGTGTTTGTTTGCACATATTTCTATGTACCACTTTTTTAAAAAACAGATTTGTTTGCTATTTATACAGTGTTATGCCCAGAAAAGGCTACCATATGTCATTATAGATGCTTGTGAGCCACCATGTGGTTACTGGGAATTGAACTCAGGACCTTTGGAAGAATAACCAGCGATCTTAACCTCTGAGCCATCTCTCCAGCCCTCCCCTTCCTCCCTCTTTTTTTGAGACAGGGTTTCTCTGTGTAATAGCTCTGAGTGAACTCGTAGCTTGTAGACCAGGCTGGCCTGAAATTTAGAGATCTGCCAGCCTTTCTTCCCAAGTGCTGGGATTAAAGGCTTGTGGCAGTGCTGTGTGGCTGAAGGCTATTTTTGGGGGCGGGGGGGTGGGGTGGGAGGTAGTCTATTCTTAAAGCACAGGAAATATCCAATATCCTTCTGGCACTTGCCTCTAAATCCTCTCTCCAACAGCACCTGCCTAAATCTCCTTGATTGTCTTCGCCCCAGACCGCAGCATACTCACCCCCTCTTTGTCCTGTGAACTTGGCACAGGAGCTCAACCACCCAGCCTCTTCCCTCACCAGCACACTGCATATCCTGTCCACCTGTTTCCTTTAAGGGACACCAACAAGGCCTGAGCCCCTGAGCCAGACACAAACCTGTCCTGGAAGGAGGGGGGGGGGAGAGGAAGGAAGGAGGGAGGAGGGGGAGGGGGGAGGGGGGGAGGGAGGAAACACAGCTAAGCAGCTTTGCTCCAGTCCCAGAAGGCTGTGGGCCCTTGGGTTCTTCACCATGTGTTGACCCCTGAGGCTGATTCTTGGTTCATGGTCACATCTGCAGGGCTCAGTGCAGGGTCTGTCTTCCCCCCGCCCCCCGCACCCCACATGCGTGCATCAAGAAAGACTTTGGTCATCATGAGGACAGGTGTGGGACCTTCTCTGGGATATTTGAGACAAGTGGCCCAAAGAACTCTGCTGAAAAAGTTTACACTATATCTGTGACAAAGCCTTCAGAAGCCTTCGGAGCCTCCCAACTCCAGGCTTATCCAGACCCTCACGACAGGGCAGGATTGAATCTCAGCTCTGCACACACGCCTTCCTGCTTTTACCCTGTTGATCTCCAGTCATCTCTGCTGAGGGTGTCCCTCTGCACTAACCCTTGATGGTTACTGGAATCAAGATCCCTCCAGATGCCCTCCCTCTGCAGGATCTCTCCCTTTCCGGGGTTTTCTTGGTGCCTGCAGGCAGGAGCATATGTCACCTCCCAGATTCCACGTGAAGGACAGCGCTGCTCTGCAGTTTCCGGGACACGATGTTCACGGAAGTCCCAAAGAACTGCATCGGGTCATATGTAGGCAAATGTGCATGTGTTCCTCTTCATACCACAGCCTGTCTCATGCAGCCCTAAGGGACCACTATCATCTTGTCTAGAGTCCCCCTCTAGGACCCAGACATGCCCAGATGCTGCTGTGATCAGTGATAATAGAAATCACCATATCTGGCTTATCCATCCTCAGGCCCTAGCAGGAGACTCTTAGCAATCCAGGTCCTATAGCAACAACTGCCACGATCCCTCTGCCTGACTCCACTCCACCCGGCAAAGCCCAGATACAGACTCAGGTGTCCAGAAAATCCCTGAGCCCAGGCGTCTCAACCCGTGGATGGGCTTTGGGAGAGGTGAGGATGCATCCTTCAATCCACTCCAGACAATAGTCATCCACCAAACTCTCAGGGGAGTCTAAAAAGTGATCCATCTATAATGTCTCGAGCCAAGCCAGAGCCCAACACCGTCTGAGGTTGTACAGGGGCCTGGTTCTAGCTCTAGACCAAGCACTGACCATGCCAGACTACAGCAGGAGCCTCAGTGTTTACATCTCTATAATGGGTACAGCTGTGCTGCAGATAGGATTTCTGGTTTCTCCTCTCCTTTCTGAGCCTTAGTGTTTACATCTCTATAATGGGTACAGCTGAGCTGCAGATAGGATTTCTGGTTTCTCCTCTCCTTTCTTCCTCTCCCCTCCCTTCCTCTTCTCTCTTTTTCCTTTCCTTCGTTCTTAGCCCAGAATCGGCTCCCCCTTCTCATTGCTATTTTCCTCTTTTCTCCTTTCAATGCACCACCCCTTCCTTGTAAAGCTTTAAGGGAGCAGAATCAGAACCGGGGACCCTGCTTAGTGTCTGCCCTTCTGCTGTCTTCCTTTGTCCGTCACTTCCCTTGGGCCCTTTTCTGATTCAGCTGTCTATGCATTTCCTCCTTCCATCTCCCTCTCTGGGAATCCCGGTCTCTCCCACCAGTGGGCACTGCATCCTGCTGGGCACTGGGGTCAGCACATGATGGTATGTAGACACTCATAACTATAGGTAGCCCCCTCCCCATAGGGAATCTTCTGACATCTGGGGGTCCGGCCTGGTCACTAGCAGGTGATCTTTTTGAGTCTTGTCCATCCGGTAAAAAAAAAAAAAAAGTGGTACAGCTTCTCTTGGGGGCTATTCTTAGGTTCTTAGAAAAGTCACTAGGGTTCTCTCTTCTTCAGATCCCCTTCTATCTAGAAGAGGCAGTTGCCCCTGTATTTGTGTACCCCTGCTCCCTAAAACCAGCCTCCTGGGGCTTCCCCTCGAAGGTTATAGGCTTCATGGGTAATATCCTGCTGCAGGGCATTGGAGTAGAGGCTGGGGATTTGCCACTCCTAAGATGCCGGACTCTCTCAGCCTTAGGATGCTTGACTATTGAAATTCAGGAAACATAAAGCAGACTCCCCCAGGCTGGAGACCAAAGGCCATCAATATGGTCAGCTCAATATGTTTTCAGCTCATTTTCATATTTATTAAGCAAAGAAGACGAGAGCCATTGGAGTGTGCCTGCACCCTGTAGAGACACAAGTCCCTACCAAACAGGTCCTTGACATTTTGTATGAAGCTGAAGGCAAACTATGAAGTGATTGCAAGAGGCTCCTGACTTGGGCTGGGGCCAGGGAGGCCTTCTGGGGAGTAATATTCAACTTGAGACCTGCAGGACAGAGAGGGGACAGATGCATGACTCAGAATGGTCGGGAGACTGCAACCACATCTGTCCCTGAGACTCTCCTGGTCACAGTCCAGTTCCTTTTAGTGAGACATTCACCCACAGGGGAAAGCCACGAGATGTAAGGGTCCTATGTTTCCAGAGAAAAAAGCCTGGGACATGTATATGTGTGGGAAGCAATGAGCACACTCTTTGCAGTGGTAGAGGGGCCTGGAAACATCTGGAGATACAGGCGAGTAATCCAGGATGGGTGTCTGAAGCCTGGGGAGGAAACAGGGCCTATTGATGCCAGACCTGTGCTGGCAAAAGAATTCTTGCTTTGGGGAGCTTCTGGGCACTCAGATAACAACTGTGGTTGGCCATAGCATCCAGCCATCTCTGGATGGGATGTCTGGTTCCTTGGAGTGATTGCAGGCTCCTCTAAGCAAGCTGTGGGAGAGAGTTCCAACCTTTGGGCCTTAGGTACTCCACAGCATCCTCATTTCTTTTCTCAGAAGGCCCCTGTGCAACCAAAGCCTGCAGCCTTCAGTGTTCCCTAGAACAGAAGTAGAAGAAGGCAGATGTCCCGAGGACCACACTTCTGTTCTTCTGCCGGCCAGCAGGGCCACACAACTTAGGATGTCACTCTATAAAGATGAACCCTGGAAGTCCTGGCTCAGCTTTCAGAACCTGACCACAGGCACAGGGTGTTGTTACTTTGTGTGTGCAGGCTATGTATGGGTTATGGCTGTGTATCAGAGCCTGAATTTGCTTCCTTTTAGCCCCTGCATACAGATACACCTCCGTCTTGAAAGCCACCTGTCTAAGGGCCCAGAAGCCATTCTGGGTCTTCCTCAGCAGCTATAGCATCTGCAGCTGAAGAACTTTGATCCCACTGGCTGAGAACCTGAGTGCTGATGATTCTGAAGTGAGTGGAGTGTATCAGGGGAGTGTGTGTGTGTCTGTGTGTGCATGTGGAGACTAGAGGTCATTAATTTGGCTAGCTTAGATATTCAGTGAGCCCCAGCAATGCTCCTGTCTCAACCCTCAGTGCTGGGATTACAGACACACCCATGCCTGGTTTTTGTGTGGGTGTTAGAGGCTTAAACCCAGGTCCTCTTGCTTATGTAGCAAGCAAGTGAAGCACCTTCCCAACTCAGAAGCAGTGCCTGA
Source organism: Sigmodon hispidus (assembly GCA_004025045.1). Lineage (NCBI taxonomy): Eukaryota > Metazoa > Chordata > Mammalia > Rodentia > Cricetidae > Sigmodon > Sigmodon hispidus. The sequence continues at coordinate 19,630 of PVIH01005242.1, forward strand.
AAAACTTTGGAGGGTGCCCTGGCTCTCCTGGAGTTTTCTACCGAGATCCCAGAGTGATTGGTTGGAATCAGGCTCTGGTGAAGGAATCACGCGACTGAGACCTTTGTTCGCTTTCATCCCCAAGTGGCATCTTCCCAAAGATCAAGGAGAACGGGAGAAAGTGCCAGACAGTGCCAAAAAGTCCATGGATGTATGGGAAACCCTGGACTCCATGAGCCTCATAGGAAGGAGTTCTGGAGCGTCACCTGTTTTCTAGAACATTGAAACCCGGTACCTTTGTTCACTGAACACTGTCCTCAGCACCCTGCCGTTCCTTCGGGTCAATAGTCATGGGGACACAGCAATGAGACTAGGGGAAGAACCCAACCATGTTATTTTGGTCATCTCACATATTTTAGAAGGGGCAGAAGACATTATATTGTCTTGATTGTTTTTTTGCAGATGGAGTCTCTGGTGTCTCAGGTTGACCTCAAGCTCATTCTATAGCTGAGGATGACCTTGAACCTCTAACCTCTTGCTTCTATTCCCTGAGTGTTAGAATTTCTAGTGTGCACCTCTGTGCCCCATTTATCATGTATTCTAGGCATGTACTCCAATTGAAGCTTCATCCCTAGTCCCCACATAATCCTAGTACATAATATATACAGTTTATGTGTATGTGTGTGCACCTGAGTGTATATGTGTGCACCATAGGTGTTCAGGGCTGTTAGAGGTCAGAAGTGGGTATTGGATTCTCAGGAACTGGAGTTAATATGTGGTTGTGAGCTATATGTGGGTGCTGGGAATTGAACTCGGGTCCTCTGCAAGAGCAGTCAGTGCTCTTAGCTGCTGAACCATCTCTCCAGCCCCACTACATAATCTTCTAAAGAAAACTTGTTCTATGGCTGCGAAAAGAGGTCCTGGGTTCAGGTTCTCTCTCTCTCTCTCTCTCTCTCTCTCTCTCTCTGTGTGTGTGTGTGTGTGTGAGAGAGAGAGAGAGAGAGAGAGAGAGAGAGAGAGATGTTTTACATAGCCCCCAGCTATTAGTACAAGAGTGAGTCTAACCAAATTTTAAAGGAAGTACTTCTGTCCTCCCACTGAGTCAAATTTTCCCATTTTCTCTGGTGGTTTTGGTGAAACCTGTTTTCATAGTTGACAGAATTCTAGAAATTCATATTACTGTTCTTCTTAGAGGAGATAAGGCCCTTGCCACCCCATGATACTGCCCCAAATGCCTGAAATAGGACTTTGTGTAACGGCTCAAATGTTTACCCAGTATCAAACATAACACTGTCATCCTAATTTATTATGGAACATACTTTACTACCCTCAGTCATAAGGAACATCTTCAATATAGGATCATCTTATTTAAGGAAACTAGCTGTGTTTTCATAAATTAATATGCTTTTTAAAAGGCTGAGAAGGGACAGGGAAGGCTGGGGAAACAATATTTGGCTTAGGAAACCTGGTTCAGAGAGAGTCAGGCCAGTTCTGTTCACACATCAGCAGTGGCAGCGACAGCATATTCTGACTATTGCTCAACCTCCCACCTAGGGCCCTGCCCAGCATCCTTGCCTTGAAGGGCATGAGCCACGGCTAATAAGGTTCCAGCAACTCAGTTCTGAACTCTAACTCAAACACACCATAAACAGCCTGGACTCAAATGCCCTTGAAGACAGTGTTTTGTGAGTTGACACCCACATATTTGCATCTCTCCTTGGTCTCTGGCCCACTCCTGAATCCTGAACTCGTGTGTACAGTATTATTTTGGTCATCTCACATATTTTAGAAGGGGCAGAAGACATTATATTGTCTTGATGGGCTTTTTTTTTGAAGATGGATGTTGCCCCCTCCCCTCCCAGGTGTCCGTTGGCTCACCTTTAATTTCTTCCTCATATTAGATGGTTCTGCCTCCCTCTCACACCTGCAAACCTCCTCATCTGGAATCTCCCAGTGGTCCTTGCGACTTGTAGTTAAGTGTCTGACCCATGTCTTTCCATTTTCATGGGTCTAACCTCTTGCCAATCTCTTTAGCATCGCTCTTCCCTAGAGTTTATTATCCATGCCTTCCTCCTTCACCAGCAGCAATGGAACTCGAGGTCTAGTGCATGTTAGTTAAACATTCTACCACACAGCCACAGTCTTGACACCCAGATTTTTTTTGCTGCTTAAAAATTTAAGGCATCTATTTATTTCCTGTGTATGTTCACAGCACAGAGGCATGTGAAGCTAAGAGGTTAACTTGTGGGAATTGGTTCGAGCCTTTTACCATGTGCACTCCGGTGGTCTAGCTTAAGTGGTCAGGAATGGCAGCAAGTACCTTTACCCATTAGGCCATGTCTCCTGCCCCAGAGTTTGCTTCATGGTCACTTTCCACACACATTTCACGAGCTTCTCCTGCTCTCTCTACAGTTGTGATTTCCCAGCCTTTCTGTATCTCACTGACTCACTATACGGACAGACTGGGCATCTTCTTCAGGGGCTTTAAAGCCCTAGTCCAAACTGAAGCTATTATCTTCTCAGTCCAATCCTGGCCCCGATCCTCTTCTCCTGATTTCCCACACAGCCCATCTAGCATCAGAAACTTAGAATATCCCAGCATTCCTGGCCCTGCCATGCCTAAGTTGGTTCCTTGACCCTCAGTCCTCCTAATCACTCCTGAAATCCACACTTCCTTCCTATCCACACAGAGTTCAGGTGACATCTTTCTAAGAAGACTCAGTGTGAAGACTGATTCATTTGTCTTTGAGTCCCAGATGCTGGGCACAGAATAGGGCCTCAGTAAACTCACTGATTGGTTATTTTCACTCTTTTTAGTACTAGAAATGGAACTTGGGGTCTTGTGTGTGATAAGCATTCAAAATACTGAGCTACATATGTCTCAGGCCTTTTTTTTTGTGTGTTTGTTTGTTTTTGTTTTTAAATCAGAACTGAAACCTAAACCTGAAGGTAAAATGGCGGATTTGAGAGAAAACATTTCAGAGCCTGAGGGCTCCAACAAGGGAGGGGCTGGCTGGTAGGAGAGAGGAACCTAGTGGAATGAGGCGTCAGTGGGGAAGAAGGGTACAGAAGCAATGAGGGGGTGCTGTGGATGAGGGAATCTGAATCAGTTCCTGGCTCGGTTCCTTTAGGACTTCATAAGAAGGCAGAAGTGGGGAGCAGAGGTGGGGGCGGGGGGAGGGAGAGAGAGCTGCCAGTAATACAGCTGCACCCAATGTACAAGTGTGGAAACTGAGGCCCTGGGGGGGCAGCTAGAAGTTCGTGGGGCAGAATGGGGTATGGGATTGTTGCAGGAGGCTGGGAAGTGATGGGCTCAAGGATGGGGAGGGTCAGACTTAGTGCAGAGGAACAAGCAGCTGGCCGACACCACAACCCCGCAGGACTGGGCAGGGGTGAGGGTGGGGTGGGACAGTGAGACTGTCCTTGGCCTTCTCCACTTCTATAGTTCAGCGTTCTGGAGTTGTTCAGTCAAAAGGATTCTGAGTTTCCATCTTATAAATATTCATGCCCAAGCTCTCTTCATTTTAGAAGTGAAGATGCAATTATTTTAATGAACACTGAGAACTTTTCTTCCATAATAGCTTTCTCTTCATACAATGGCATGTGCCTTATGTAACACAATTGGGTGTTCCTTTGCAGATATCTCTGAGATGTAAGAATTACATAACCCAGAAATTAAGACTTCCGGTCACCCTAAATCCTAGAGCACCGACAGCATGCTTCACAGGAAGCCCTGGGTATTCTTGTAACATCTCTCATATTTCCTCTGCTCTCTGGCTTGATCTGGGAACAGCAACTGCTTCCTTATGGAGCTGGTGCCCCAGGGAAGTGGGTGGAGGGATTTCTTTAAGAGGGTGTTTTGGTCAGGGGCTAGCTCGATGCAGATACTGGCTAGGCTGTGGGACAAAGGTCCGGAACTTCTCACCTGGGATCCAGATTTGCTGAGTGAGGCTAGAGATGAAGGTGTCTGTGGATGGTCCTTAAGATGAGGCGATGCCTTGAATGGGATGGAAGCTGGGATGGGGCCCAGCTTACTCCATGAAAGGGGTACTAGAACCCCAATTCTCTTTTGAGAGGTTGCATTTGTCATGAAGTGTTTTCCAGGGGCTTGTTGGTCTTTCTGGTGGCGTGGAGGAGGGCTGAGATAATGGCCGGAATTGAGCAGTCATCTCACTCACAGTCAAGGATGCTCTCTGAGGCAGAGGGGTTTCACTGTGCTCTGGACAGGATGGGGAACTAAATTGCAGAGGTGAGGTGAGGCTGGTTGTACGAGCTTGACACAAGTCCATCAGAGAGGAAGGAGTCTCAATTGAGGAAATGCTCCCGTGAGATCCAGCTGTAAGGCATTTTCTCAGTTAGTGATCAGTGAGGGCAGGTCCAGCCCATGGTGGGTGGTGCCACCCCTGAGCTGGTGATCCTGTGTGTGTGAAGGTCAGAGCCATTTCAGGTGCCACTCTCAGTCACTCTTCACCTTAGATTTCGAGACAGGATCTCCCACTGAGCCCAGAGCTCACTGATTTGGTACAAGACTGACTCACCAGCAAACCCAGGAATCCTCTCTCTCCATACCCAGTGCCTCATTTATTTATTTTTCTTTCTTCTTTTTATTCCTCTGTGTAGCTCTAGCTGTCTTGAAACTCACTCTGTAGACCAAGATGGCCTCAAACTCACAGAGATTGGCCTGCCTCTGCCTCCCTGAGTGCTGGTATTATAGGCTATTTATTTTTTCTAATGTGGCTTCTGGGGCATCTAACTTAGGCCTTCTTGCTTATATGGCTAGCACTTTATTGAATGGGTCATCCCTCCCCTTCTCTCCCCTCCCCTCCTCCTCTCTGTCAGGGGCCTCATGTAGCCAGTCTGGTCTCATATTTATTAGTAGCTAAGGATAACCTTGAACTTAATCTTTTCCCCTCTACCTACAGAGTGCTAGGAGTACAGGCTTGCACCAGTACACTTGTCAGGAGTCTGTCTTTTGTGACGGTTCAGTAGTTTTCCATTGTGTGTATGTATCACATTTGTTATCTACGCATCCATTGCTGGACACTTTGGTGGCTTTCATGTCCATACTGTGACTAGTGCACTCCCCCCGCACACCTTTGTTGCACTAAGTTCATTCCCTTTGGCTTACAACCCAGCAGAGTGTGTGTGAACCTCAGGGTGCACATTGTCACATCTACAGAGTATGGGTGCTCATCAGTTCTGCCCCCTTGGTCTTGGGAAGGTTTCAGTACAAGCTGTACTCAGCACTGAGCCTGACAGATAAACTTCTAGATTCTCAGGCATTCTCAGGCCTGAGAAGGCCTAAACCTCAGCTTTGCATCACAGGCGTGCTGCCCGTTACTTGAACTCTCTACCTCAGTTTCCTTCTCTGAAAATGAGACCACTGTAGTGTTCATCTCCTAGATGATGTGGAGAAGTCACTGACTTTTTAAAAAAAGTCCTAGTCTATTGGCTAATTCCTAGGCCATGTAAAGTGGTGAGGGAGATGTCCCTCAGTGATGTCTTGGGTGGTCAGATGAAGTTAGAAGATGGTGTTGGATGAGGTGTGGCAGGGAAGATGATGACATTGGAGGGCAGAGTTGGGTACATCTGGAACAGGGAGCAAGTGCCGGCACACTGTTCCCTGGGGTAGCGCAGAGGACCCCCCCCCACACACCACCCCTGACTGTCAGGCTCTTGGTACTGAAGAATGATTCCTACCTTCTACCCTAAAATTAAAAAACAAGTCAAGATTATATCAAAGATACCCCAAAAGGAAGTAATACAGTATCTGTGAAGGCTTTGCTAGAGTTGTGTGGGGGACACTTGGTCCCTGGATGGTGGCACTATTTGGGGAGGTGGTGCTTAGGCAGAGAAAGTGGTATTCTGTGATGTGAATTGAAGGTTATATGGGGACCCAGATCCCTTCCTCTCTCTGTTTTCTGTTCACCGCAAGATGAAAAGCTCATGTCAGAAGGTCTCATTGCTGTGATACTCTGCCTTGTGGTCCAGAAACATGAAGACAAGTGATGATGGATTGAACCCTCTGAAACTGTGAGCCAAGTCAATTTTTTTTTTTTTCACCAAAGATGTTTTCCTTGGTGTTTGATCACACTAAAGCTAAGGTTGAAGCTGTTCTCATTAGTAAAGAGCCTGAAGGAAAAAAAAAAAAAAACTTTGTTAGTGCAAAAGAGCTATTGTAACAGAATTGGTGATTTCAGTGCAATAAAACCATTGTAATACACAGACATGTGGAGGAGGGTGGGAAGAGATGAAGAGAAGAGAATGCTCACACTAGCCAAGGACAGAAGTTTAAGCAGAGGCATGAAGGAACACGGCTCTGATGGGGCAACAGAAACAAAGAGAAATTATATATTTTGAGGAGGCTCACTACCTATTCCCTCCTCCATGTCCGTAAGAGATAAGCAAGAATGAGCTGGCTAGCTAGGCACAGTGGCACACACCTTTTATCCTAGCACTTGGGAGGCAGAGGTAGGTGGATCTCTGTGAGTTCAAGGTTAGCCTGGTCTCCATAGCCAGTTACAGGACAGGACCAGAATTCAATTTCCAGCACCCACATGGTGTCTCACAACTGTCTGTAATTCCAGTTCCAGGGGATTATTTGTAGCAGGCATGCATGTAGTATACATATCTGTGCATGTAGGCAAAATACCCATACACATAAAATAAACAGATCTTTAAAAAAAATGATTTAGTGTCTGTGACTTTGGGCAATGTCAAGGATGTCAGTAGTGGCTTCAGAGATGAGGAAATGAGCAAAATTTATATAGAGGTGGAGTCTCTGATTCAACCCAGGACTTGTCTACCTCAGGTTAGACCTCCCTCAGCTTCAAGAGAGCTAAAGAAGATGAAGCCAGTGTTGTTAATGTAGGATCAGATCATTCTCTTAGTATCTGTAAGATGTTTGGAGGTTTCATGCAGTGTGTGGTATGGAGATGCCTAAGGGTCTGGTGACTTCCTTTTCACCCTGGGGGCCTTTGTAACAAAACACAGAATCTCCTCCCATCCTGAATTCAGCAGCAGGAAATCCTTGGAGTCTGTGTTTTCTAGAACCTTCATAGTGAGGGGCCCCTCCTGGATACTGTGGACTTTCAGAACCAGGACAGTCATCAGGTTTGAGAAACATCTTTGTCTGCAACTCTGACCCTTTGTCCAGGAGAGTCCAGAGGCCACCATAGCCAGCAGCAGCGCTAGGCAATACTTCAAAGGAAGGAGCCAGGAGCCTCAGGGAATGGGCCATCATCACCAAGGCAAAAGCAGACAGGTCACACACAGATGTTTGAGCACCTTTAACTTCCTTTTTTAAACCCACAGTAAACTTTCCAGGAAGGGCGAGGAGGGGGGAGGAGCATTCTCACACCTTTTTCCCTGCAAGCTGCACACGTGAGCTTTCTCAAGAAGGCTGGACACCTTCAGCCTCCACTGGTGTCTAACGCGGTCCACTTGGAGGTCAGGAAAGCATACTTCCCCCAGGGGCTTGACCAAGACGCCAAGGCCGGGGACTCATTTGTACTGGTCAGCTGTCTGGCCACTCATGGGAGTCATCTGGGCTTGGGGACAGAAGTGTGACCAAACCTGGGACTTGGAGCAGAGGTGAGGCAAGCAGCTATTGTGTGAATGTAGAGGGTTCTCAACCCACATCTCCTTCGTCGGTTTATCCTGCCTGCTCCTCTCTGTTGAGGCTTCCTCTTAGGATTGCTATCCCTTGGCTCCAATCAGGATGGTACTGTTATCACACCATTCCTATCCTTTCCCTCAAACAGACTCTTTAGGGGAGACATCCGGGGGATGAAGAGTCTGGCTGTTCCTCCGAGTTGCTAGGTGCTCTTTGCCCTCTCCATCTGCTTTTCACTGGCTTTGAGAAAGCTGCTACTGTCTGTCTTGCACAGGCTATGTGCAGGCTACACGATCGATCATCTATCTGCAGGTGTTTGTTGATCAGATGAACTTGTGACCCCGGTTCTAAGATAAGGAAGTTAGCTGGGAGAAGCAGCAGAGTGATGCTCTTCAAGGGGGTGTGGCCACTCTTGGCTGGCTGGGCTTTCCTAGGAACCAGGCTGCCTCTGAAAACCCTGAGATCTCTCAGGCACCCCATCCCCACTTCCTGTCCTAATTCCTTCTCAGTGTGGCAACTTCCCTTACTCTGATCTGCCTCCTGTCCCTGACATTGGTACCCATCCCAGCCCTATCCAGAGAGGTGAGATTCAGAAAAGAGCTGGAGAAACATCCAAGGTTTCCTTTTTATCAGTCAATTTCCAGTGATGTTACTGATCAGTGTGTTTATTCAAGGAGCACCTCCTTCCCCTGGCTGACTGGCTTCTAGCCTCTCTTTTTATTCCCTGTGATCCTTGGATCTCAGCTACACAGAGACACCCCCATCCTCAGAGACAGCCCCATCCCTGGCCTTTCTGAATACCAAACAACCCTTGTGTGTGAGAAGACCATTGAGCTGTTCCTCTGGCCTCTCCCAGAGATGGCCCTGCCCTGCTCCCTGCCTCTCTGCCTGCCCCTGCATGGGCAATCCTGTCCTTCAGAGTGGGTGCTGGGCCTCTGATGGCTGAAGGGGTGAATGGAGCAGCTTCAGGGGAGGATGTGGTACGTGGAGGCGCTCTTTGGCAGTGAGTCAAAGGGGCCTGCTCTCTGCCCTAGAAGGAGCTGCTTCCTGGAGCTCTCCTGATGCCTGATACACTTGATGAAGTTGGAGGTATGTACCACAGTATCATCACAATAGAGCCCCCCACCGAAAGGGGGCGGGAACCCACCCCAGGAGCCAAAGCTCCTGTCATGCTCTTAGGTACTGGAGGGCAGGGTAGATCAAGCTAGTGATCCTATGCTTAGGAAACCCCTGAGAAAGCTTGTTATTTGTCATTTTTTCAGGTCTCACAGGGATCTGCAGAGAGGGCTCTGAGCCATGGGAAGGCCTTGTGTAGGTGTCTGCCTGATTGCTACTGGGACACTCCGCCTTCCCAGGCTTTGTACAGCACTTAGGGAGATGGACAATGAAAGTTTACATAACTTTACTAAATGTCTTCATGTGTATATTTGGCTCATGACCATGCCTTTAAGCATTTAAATAGCAAGCAACAGCAAGGCGTACTCTTTTAAAGAAAGAATATATGAAAAGGGATGATACACGGCAATAATCTCAGCTGTATGGTGAGGTGAGGTTGAGTCCAGTGTTGGTGTATGTGATATCTTGCCTCCCCCAACACACACACAGAAAGTAGCAAAGGCAGGAGGTGGGTGAGCCCCTAGCTGGGTCTCCAGACTCAGGCTCTGGCCAACATGGTGGGTATCTGTATCTGTCTCCTGCCTGTCAAGCTCCTGGCTGCCCTGTTCTTGTCACCCTGGTCTAGATGCTCTGCCGTGTCCTGTAGCCAGGCTCTGGCTAGGGTGTGGCTGAGGACATTTGAGGTGCCTTACTTAAAGAAGGTCTGCTCAGGGTCCTATCTTGGCTTTTAGGGCAGTTTAGTCTCCATGTCCGGGTACAGAGAACGTGCGTGGCATTACCATTGCACAGCCTAGGATGATCAAATCAGTGACAGCAAGGGCTGGAATGGCTGTCACAGATCTGTCAAGGACTTCACTGAACAGTCGGAGCCTGAGCTCTGAAGGACCCCTGCTTCCTAAGAAGCTGGTATTTATGCAGGGAGCACCCGTGTACTGATATGAATCACCCATACCCACCTTAGGGAGTTTCTATTCCTGTAGACACATGAAAGTCACAGCATTCATGATCTTTAAAAATAGCCTTGCTTTGACACCCCAAGGGGCCCCCTGGCACCTCCTGGTACAAGAGCTGCATTGCCAGGCTGCCACATCAGACAGACTTTCTTAATTGCCTGGAATGTGTGAGTGCTCCTTACTGAGCACTCTGCAGGGGCTCACTCAGCTTTCCTTTGAAGAAGGGCCCCAGGGAATTATCTGCTAATTATCCTGTGTGGATATGACATAAGCCCAGGCTGGATCATGAGCATGACTTGCCTATATTCATGGTCTAAATATGAAGCCTTCCTCTACCAATTCCTCTCTGGCCAGTGTCTGCCTGTCTTAAACCAAAAGCTCTAGACGTCTTGATGACCCTTCCCAACTGCTTTCTGTTCCCAAGTGATGCTCTTGTGGGAATGTCAGCTGTGAGAAGTTTCTTTCTCTAGAAAACATCCTAGGCCTACTCTTCATCTTCTACCCTCACGTCCACGCCCCTCTCCATTCTGGACTTTTTATATTTTGGAAGCTGGGTGAATGTACATCTAAGGGGACAAAGGAGATGGATCCACTTTGTGGAAATCGCTCTGTTTGCCCAACATTCTAGTTCTACTCAGAGGGGTGTGGGCCCTGCTGAACCCCTTTCTGGGCCCCAGAGAAAGAGCCCCTAAGACAAATAGGTTAACTTTGGAGCTGCTTGGGAGTCTCTGGCCCCACCCCTGCAAACCCCCCCTCCTCCCCCCTGCTCTCCACCCCCCCCCAAGGAAGTTCAGACCCAAAAGAGAGGAACTGGCCCTGCCCAGAGCTTGCAGGTGGCTGGGTCCTGGAGGAGAAATGTCACCTCAAAGCTCAATCAGCTGTACTGGACCACCTACAGGTAACAGTCTCAGGGTCATTTAGAGAAACTGAGGCCCAGTGCCTCTGACCTAATACTTGCTTTCCTGAAGGTCTGGGTTCTGTACATACCTGTCCTAGATCAGTGGGCTTCCCCAGATAACAGGTCAGCAGCTACCCTGAGTACGCTGTACTCCATGACAGCATCAGTCCACAGCAGGCAGACCCGGTTTGTGCCTGACAATGGGTGACATTTTTCTATGAACCCTCAACTTCCTCCTGATCTGAGTCAAGGCTGCAGGTTGGGGTGGGGGAAGATCCCCATAGGCAGTGCAGGAGTCCTCCCCAGCTTGCGTGACACGGACCTCCACTGGCCCACAGTCCACTCCCCCGAAATCTTGCTGGGAAATCACCAAATGCTAGAGATTACATATTCTCAGGAGACATCCTACAACCCCTGGGCAAGAAGCTCCTGAAGAGCCACGGGTGGGTGAGGGAGCCAAGATTCAGCTGCTTATCACTTGAGTCTTTTGCTTAGCCTCAGTTTACCTCTCTGGGGGATACAGGGGCATTGGTCTCCTCTTTACTGGCTCTTGAGGGCAGTGAATGATGGAACTTGCTTGTACCCTGGCAAGCAAGTGGTCATCTCAGACTATCTTATTAGGGGACCGTTCTTGAACTTCCAGCCAAGCATCTCTTGGAGAGCCTAGGAGAGAAAAGACACCTGGCATTTAGAACCCTGAAAATTCTAAATTCTTCCTTGACAGTGAGGACAGGTCAAGAAATGTCTGCTGGACTGGGCTTTGTAGTGCTCAAGGTGGTGGTGCTCATTCTGTTCTGCTCCTCTGAGGGATCACTAGTCAATGTAATAGATCAGTAGCCTGCCTGCCTGTCTATATGCCTGTCCGCTCGCCTGCTCGCCTGCCTTCTGCCTTCTGCCTGTCTGTCTGTCTGTCTGCCTGCCTGCCTGCCTTTTGTGCTTTCACTTAGTAAGACCCTCTCAAGGATGAGTTTTTGTGTGAGCTGGTGTTATAAAGGCAAAGAGAACATGGTTCTTATCGTGGCACCATTACTGGATAGCCGGGACACCAGCCCTATTGCCCACAGGTAGTTTCTAGTTGTTGCTATTTCATCAACAGAGGATGATCAGGAACGGGGATATTTGATGTGAGTTCCAGCTGGTCCCTCTCTGTCCACCTGAACGTTCTTCTACTTTTAGCCCTTACTTTGTACCCAGACTAAGCTCCTTATGTTGCCCAGGGTGGCCTCGGACTCATAATAATCCTTCTGCTTCCGTCTACTGAGTCTTGAGGCTACAGGCCTGAGCCACTGTGTTCAGCTGACCTTGGACAGACTCTCTGAGCCTTACTTTCTACATCTATAAAACGTGCACAATTCTCAGAACATCCAGGATGTATCCCACCCTCTCTTAGCACATGGCCAGTCAGATCCCATGTCTCTTAGCAACCCCTCTGCTCTTCCAGCCCCCCTTCCCTCATGTGCGGTCACTCCTGGGATCCAGGAGATTTACAAGCATCACTTGGTTTGTGCGTGTGTGCATGCATGTGTGTGTGTGTGTGTGTGTGTGTGTGTGTGTGTGTGTGTAGGCCAGAAGTCAATGTTTTGTGTCTTCCTTAATTGCTTTTCAATTTTTCTTTTTCTTTCTTTTTTTTCTTCCTTCCTTCTTTTTTCTTTCTCTCTTTCTCTCTCTCTCTCTCTCTCTTTCTTTCTTTTTGAGTCAGGGTCTCCCATTGCATTTGAACCTCACTGATTTGGCTAGACAGGCTGTTCTTTTCTGTCTCTCCAGAGCAGAGAAGGTAGAGGTATACCTAGTTCTTAGGTGGGTACCAAGAATTAAACTTGAGGCTTCTTGATTGTGTTTCGAGCGTTTTCCTGACTAAGCCATCTCAGTTCTCTGCCTTATATCCTTGTACTCTAGTTTTCAGAAGCCCAGCTCAGATATAGTCATTTCTGCTGCTTTTGGGGTTGGTATTTTTTCATTCTAACTTGGTAATCCCCAGGATACTAGGGCTCTCAAGCAAGGAAACTGGATGGCTGGCACTAGTCTAGAGAATGCTCGTGTCTCCTCCAGCTGAATTCCTGAAGCCATAGCAGCTGAGTTTCTCCATGGTGGGATGTGCCATCTCCGTCTAGACCCCTGGAGGTCTGTCTAGAGCAGTGGCTGGAACTGAGGAACTTGTCTAGGGGAGTGGACCTCCTGTCTGTCAGCCTGCAAACATTCTTGCGTGTGTGTGTGTGTGTGTGTGTGTGTGTGTGTGTGTGTGTGTGTGTTGTTCCTGTTACCTGGGAGGTATGGAAAATGCAGACCACTGTGGGGAAAGGAGTGTTTGATGGTTTTGAGACTTACAACTTTAGATTCTCCATCTCAGCTGTGAAGATGCAGCTTCGACCTGCTCAGTGAGGCAGACAGAGGCATCCTGGCCACAAGGGCTACCGTTGTTATGGATCGTATTGCTGTGTGGAGGAGCTGGCAGAAAGAGCTAGCATGCTGAAGCTGACTCCGAACTCCTGGGACTATGCAAGGGTTTATGGGTAGGCAAACAAAGCCAAGTCTGATGGAGCCAGAGGTGAACAGAGCCTGGGGCCAATGCTTTCCCTTGTGCTGGGTACTATTTCTTTTCATTAGACTTTAGAGAACAACACTATGTTGAGAAAAGGTTCAACTTCAGGGCTAAAAACATTCTGTAGCAAGAATATAAGTGAATTCTCTCTATAGTATTCTAGACAAACTGGCCTCCTGCTTTGCTTGCAAACCTCTAATGTCAGAGAGCTCATTCACTCACAAAGAGGCCTTTTGCTTACAGAAGTACTTACAGCAAAACAGGCCAGCTCCCTAGAGCACCCAGTGGCTACTCTTCCTACGGCCCTATGAAGTCACATTGTGGACCATGTCCTGAGCCCTGGAGAATTGGCTCTCCCCTCTGTGGGTCAGGAGCTGGGCTCAACCTGTCTGCTTTTTTTAAGGTTGTCAGCCTTTCACCTGAAGCTCCTGCAACCCAGCCAGCTTTGGGGCTCAGTCAAGAAAGGCGACTGCAGGCCTGTTTCTCTTCTAAATTGTGTCGGGGTAGTCTTGGTTCACCTCACGTCTTACCTTCCTGTATACAGGAAAGAAAATCTAGAAATTCTCATTTGCTGCAACTTCTATGTTTTTGTGTGTGTGTCTGTCGGTTCCTTCCCAATATTTCAGCAACGCACTTCGGATTTTATCTCTCACTCACGTTATTTAAGAGATCATGCTAGAAAATCTTAGAAGAATACGTGGAAAGCCATTTCCACAGTAGTCTAAGGTGTGTGGATGTGAGGAGTTCAGATGCTCTGATAACTGTTTGTGCTCCAAGAAAGATCATTGACCCATTTTGCTCTTCAGTGCTGCCTGCACACAGGAGGGACAGCATGGGACCCTCCTGTCCACAGAGACTTCCTGACTACAGATTTGCCCTCTCTTCCATGCGAATTGGCTGGCCAGAGTATGGCCATCTCTATTTGATTAATGATATTTTTAAGGTCAATCACCACGCTCACTAAAGACAATTAGTTTTCTCTTTATCTTACTTGCATTTCTGGCACATTTCCAGCGTGTATTTCTTCACCATGCTCACTGGGACATAAATTGAGTGTTTCAAATTTCATTACTTATCATAGCTATTATTATTGCAGGGTCTCTGCTACTCTGGCAGTTCTTTCGACTAGAAAGAAAGATATTTTCTCATTTCTTTCTTTTCTTTTTTATTTTATTATTATTATTAATTTTTTTAGCATAGTACAAGCCTGATGAACTAAGGTGAAGTCAAGTATTTTTAGGTTTCCTGGGACTTTTTGTTTTCTGTTTCTTATCCATAAAAGATATTTGAGTTTTTAAGTGAATGCTCTTTTTTATAGAGGATATTAACATTAAAACTCTTTATTATGTTCATGTTAACTTTCAGTAGGTTGTCCCTCCCATATTGAGGATGTTTTTATTTTCAATTCCAGTTTCTTTATGAAACTCAAAGTAGATAAGATCATTTAATATAAGTAAATATCAAATTGGGAAAATATTAAAACTCTCATGTCTGCATTTATTTCTTTAATAGCTCACCAAACTTTGAGAGAATTATATTTTAGATATCTTAACTTTCACCCACAGTATTTATTTTGAGATTGAGTCTCAAGTAGCCCAAATTGGCCTCAACTGAGATCCTCCTAACTCAGTTTCCTGAGTGTTGGGATTACAGATATGCACCCTTCCACCTGGCTATTTAAAAAGGTTTAAAATAATGGACTAAATTTTAGATAAATTTGAAACTTTGTGAGTTTGAGGCCAGCCTGGTCTACAGAGTGAGCTCCAGGACAGCCAGGGTTACATAAACACTGTCTCTAACAGATAAACAACAGCAACAACAAATGATTCTCTCTGACTCAGGAAGATAAAGCCCCCTCGGATGAGTGGATGAGCGCTGGAAATTTCAATGCCTTTCTTCATTTGGGTGACCCTCACACCCTTGCCACACCTTGAGTTAATCCAAACCACACTTTGTTTCAAAAGCTATTTTTATCATTTTCCTTCCGTTCCTGGTGCTTGATATAATTTTAAAAGAATTTTATGTCGCTTCTATGTTTTCCTGTATTATTATGTTAAGAATATACATAAAAATTAATAGACTAATTTTAAAAATCACCTACCATCCAACTGCTAGAGTACAATGCTGACTTGTATACGGAAAGTTTTTTCTAGTTTCTCTTTTTCTCCCTCTGTGTGTGGGTTTTTCAAAATCACAGTTGCAATCATTTTGAATGTATAATTTTATAGTTTGTGGGTTTTTATGTAACCTAGTCAGCATAAACATAGCATCAAAAAAGTTTCCATTGAGTGAATTTAATCATTGCTTAGTATTTTAATGTGTGTATTTTTATTATTAGGAAAAAAAATGCCCCAAAGAACACATTTCTTTACGTAACTTTTCTCTTTTACATAGTTTGCTTAAGTCTCAGAGTTACTAGATAGAAAACTAATATGATTTTTTGTGGTGTATGATTAATTAGATATTCTAAGTTGTGTAAGCATGTACGGGTTTGCATACTCATTTGGGGACTGGTGAGTCTTAGCTCGGCTTCTCACACTTGATAAACATTTTCTCTCTCAGTAAATCCTTTACTGTGTCATTTGCCTGTTTATCGAGCATCTCCTCATAGAGAAAGGACATCGGTATCTAAAAAACACTTGTTGCACGTTGTTTTATTCAGTATGTTATTTTACTTTAATTTTTAAAAGATTTTCTGTTCTGCAAAGCTGTGCTGTTTTTCTTTTTCTTTAAAAATTAAAAAATGTTTATTATTTTATGTGCATGAGTGTTTACCTCCACGTGTGTTTGTACAATGTATGCCAGGCATTTACTGTGTCCCGAAGATGAGGACTTTAGATTCCCTGGGACTGGAGTCCAGAAGAGCAGGAGCTGCTGTGTGGGGACTGGGAATTGAACCTGGATCTTCTGTAAGAGCAATGAGCACTCTTAACTCTTGAGCCGACTCTTTAGCTCTTTAGGCTCTCTCTCTCTCCTTTGTTTTGGGGATTGTGCTTCAGGCTTATTTTCCACTTTTCAATTATCCTAAACTGACAGAGTTCCCATCTAGTGACTGTCATAAGCAGATGGTTAAATTTTCATTTAACTTTCCTCTTCTGGTTTGGTTTTTGTCCAATGCAGTTTCTTAACAAACTTGAATGTCCTTAGCTGCCTATGGTCAGGGGAAGATGTAAATTGCTTCTTACCAATGTGATCTAATAGTCTCAACATACTGACTGCACCTTTATTATTGGTATTTTTTTTTCCTTTTTGCAAGGGTGGGGGAATGTCTCATTTTATCTGCCAAATGTCTTAGTATATTATCAGGGATGTGTGAGTACTGGTGTCTGATTTTAGTAAGAATGCTTTTATTGTCTTACCTTTAAACACAAAGTTACTATAATATCAGCGAGTAGCCCCTTATCATTCTAAAAGCATTTTCTATCTCTTCATTTAATTAGCTGCTATGAAAAACTATGTATATACACAGATGGCTTTTCTTTTTTATTTTAATGTGATCCACATTGCTAGTAATTGTCCCGGTTGGAACTAGTTCATATTTCTGCCACAGTTCTGACTTATTACAGGGTTTATAATTATAATATATTGAACTCTACCTGGTATTCTCTCAATTTGGATGGCTGCATATATAAGCTGAGTACTGGTTTTTCTCTTTTTGCTTCACATATTAAGCTTGGTACTGGGGCGCACTTTGACAGCAGTTACTCAGTAATATTATCTTGCATTCTGACATAGTTCGTAGCATATGGGAATTATCAGTGGCTTAAAACACTGAAGTGAGTGCCTGCTTGATGCATGAGCAGTCTTTGATGGCACGCTGTTTCTTTCATGATCGCTGGTCTAATGGATGCTGCTGCTTGTTCAGTTCTGGTAACTGGTACTTCAGGCTGTCAGCCTTCCGATGTGGGAAGGTTCTGTGTGGTTGCACACAGGGGACAGACAGTATTTCTTGCTGTAATTAGCTCCTTCCTCTCTGAGCTAACCGTCTCCTACATCTAGATAAACATTTCAGTTTGCTTTCTCGATCATAGCTGAGGACTACATTAGACAGATGTCCAGGCTTTAGTGCGGTGTCTGCTCCAACCCACCTGTTATACTTCTGGATTCTGGGATTTCTGTTTTTAATCTTTATTTTCCCCCCCTGATTTCCCTGGGACTCTTTACCTCCTCCTTTCTAAATGCTCAAGTGAATTGCATAATCCACTTATTTAATTTTTTCCTCTTAAAAAAAACAATATAAATTATAGTAGTCAGGGCAATGTATTTGTCTCAATGGTTTGGGCTGCATCACATGAATTAAATTTTTGGACAGCAAATCAAAAATGTCTTGCATTTGTGATTACATTTCAAGCATTTTGTTTCCTGGTTTTCACTTTAGTTTTAAACAGCCAATTATTTTCTTCTACACATTTTGTATGTGGTCAGAGAATATGAACAACAAGATTTCTGCCGTGTGTGTGTGTGTGTGTGTGTGTGTGTGTGTGTGTGTGTGTGTGTGTGTTTCAGGCCCTCGCTATGTAGTTTGGCCGGCCTAGAACTCTCTGTGTAAACTAGAGTATGTATGTATGTATATATGTATTATGTATATATGTATTTGTATGTATGATGTGTGTGTCTCTATGTAGACTAGAGTATGTATGTATGTATGTGCGTGTGTGTCTGTGTAAACTAGAGTATGTATGTATGTATGTATGTATGTATGTATGTATGTGTGTGTCTCTATGTATGTTCTCAACCTCAAAAGGTATCCAAATGCCTCTCCTTCCCACATTCTGGGATTAACGGCATACTTATACCACCACACCCCATCTACCTCAGTGTTTTGATGGGTGTTCTTTTCTTTCTAGACATATAATCCATTTTGGCAATATTTCTTGGGTATATTAAGGGTAAAAATAGGCTACTTATTTTCTTAAAACCAGGCTTACAAACTGTTAAGTAATATCAATTTTGCTGTTTGTTTAATTCTATTCTGATTTATGTTTCTTTCTGCTTGATCAAGTCTCTGACACCATTTGCCTTTGTAAGCACATCTCTAAATTCTGCATTTATCCACTTCTCTACCGTGCAGTTTGTACATGAGACTGTAGGGCTGGCCTTCATATTTATCTTCCGGTCCTTTCTTTCATTTTGTGTGTGAGCCTGAGCCTGGGCATACCAGACAAATAAGTGCCTTACCACTGAGCTACACTCCCAGAGTGTTCATCCTTTATTAATAGAGGACAACCCTTCCCCCCTTTTGTTTATATATATTTTTATTAGCATGTATCTGTTGTACAAAGTAGCAGGTTTCATTATGCGGTGTCACACACATCCATCATACACCTGTCCCAATCTTTTCTCGTTCCCATTTCTCCCTCAGAAAACAACCTTCCCAGTGCGGAGGGATGACGGTCAGGGTGACCTTATTCCTGAGGTTCTGCTGGTTCTGCTGTTTGTTTTCAGAGCCTACTTCTGGTTTTTTTTTTTTTTTTTTTTCTTTGTTGTCATGGGAGGGTCACACTGAACAATGTGTGGCTTATCTGCCCTTCATAAGAGCAGAATTGAAATAGGTCTGGTTTGTTGTTTGTTTATTTTATTGGATCTTACTATGAAGTTCTGACTGGCTTAGAACTCACCCAGTAGACCAGGCTGGCCCTGAACTCACAGAGATCTGCCTGCCTCTGCCTCCCAAGTGCTGGGACTAAAATGGTGATTCACTATACCCAGCTTGAATGATACTATTTTTTTTTAACCGAACTGTGACTGTTGGGAGAAAACAGTTTGAATGTTTCATATTTACTATCATTTCTATGCTTAGTTTCTTTTCAGGTTATATTTACTCTGAGCTGGATAGTCTCATGTGGTTTTTTTTCTTTTTCTTTATCTTCTTTGGTGATTTTGAAGATAGATGTTCTGTTTTAACCACAAAATTTAGCCAATATCAATCATACATAATAGGTTTCACTATGAAATCTTCATATATATATATATACATATATATATATATGTATTCCTGTATTTTGGTCATGTTCTATATCCTGCTGAATCTTCATTTCTTCTCAACTATTCCCGTCTCCTCTCACAGATACATATCATTAGCAGTCAGTGGTTCCTTTAAGGTTCTTTCTTAGAAATCCTACCTTTGGCCTGAGGAAATGTCTCAGTGAGTAAAGGCACGTGCAGGCAAGCCTGACACCCTGAGTTCAATCCCAGGGAACCCACAGGGAGAAGAAGGGAACCTGGTTATGTAAGTTTCCCTCCGACCTCCACACACTTGCTGTGGCACATGTGTGAATACACACGTATACACACACAAATATAAAATAAAAACTGAAATCTTATACTTTCTGCTTTGTTCCCCATCAGCTTCTTGGATGTCTATGTTGCCCTAGCACCTGCATCTGACTCGGAGGGACTCAGTCACCCACAGTGTGGTCCATAGATTGCTGCAGGCCTGGGTCGGCTGGAACAGAAGGTGCCACAGGTCCAGGCCTTAGGTCCAGTCTGAGCAGGTCTTTATACATGCCTTGTCTTCTCTAAGGACGGTTGTTTTGTCTCTTCCCCGGAATACATTTATGCCTTTTTTTTATTGTATTCCTGTGAAGACCTAGTTTTTTAAAGATTCATTTAAAAACAAAACAAAACAAAACAAAAAAACCATTAACTTGTTTTCATTTTATGTGTATGAGAGTTTGCTGCTTGCATATGTGAACCACGAGCCAGAAGAGGGTATACAATCCTCAGGGGAGTTATAGACCATTGTGAATCTTCTTACGGGTGCTGGGATCTGCACTCAGGTCCTCTGTATGAATAGCAAGCGCTCCTAACCACTGAGCCAGCACTTCAGCCGCCCCTTTGAAGGTTTTTTTAAAAAGGGGAATTTCCTTCAGCCCTCAGAGGAAATTGAGAAGATTAATATTTCAGACCCTACAATAGCCTTGCCATTAGCTGGAAGTGAGTTTTTTCAACCTGATTCTTTTATGTCTGTTTGTAGAGAGTATATCTTCTAGCTCCAACAATGACCTTCTGAGAAGGTACCGCTTGAAATCTTTCAGGAATTTAAATGGGTAGTTCTACTGGGGATGGCAACAGCTGAATCTTGTCTAACACACACACACACACACACACACACACACACACACACACACACACATGAGCGCGCGCACACACGCACACATACACACACACATACACATACACACACACACACACACACGCGCGCGCTCGCGAGCGCGCGCGCACACACACGCACACATACACACACACATACACACACACACGCGCGCGCGAGCGTGTGCACACACACATACACACACACTCGCACACACACACACGCGCACGCACACACACACGCGCACGCGCACACACACACACACACACACGCACATACGCACACGCACACACGCACACGCACACACGCACACGCACACACCCATGCAAGCACACACACCGAAGTCTTGAAGTAGACACATCCCAGCAGCCTAGATCAAAGCTTTTGACCAGACCAACTTTCTCCTTTTTCTATGGTTTCTCTCTCTTCCCTTCCCTCCCAACCTTCTTTTCCTTTGCAGATGTACAGCCTAGTCTTGAACTCCTGAGCTCAAGTGGTCTTCCTGCTGATGCACATGTGTGTAGACCCAAGGTCAGTGTCAGAGGTTTATTCTCAATCTTTCTCTGCCTCTATGTTTTGAGACAAGTTCTCTTACTGGAATTAAAGCTCAGGACAACTGGCCATGAGCTTCAAGGATCCACCCGTCTCCACTCTGCACCAAAGCTGGGGTTACAGGCACACACCACTATGCTGGGGCTTTTTGGACAGGTTATGGGGATCAGAACTCAGGTCTCTGTACTTGTCTGACAGATATTTCAATGAGTCATCTCCCAAAATCCCAAATACTTCTTTTTTCCTCATTTGGTGAATCCATCCAGGGAGTTTTTCTGAGCATGACGTTCTCCCAGACACATAACACGCGACAGGGTTTTTGGTTTCTTCTTTTTACTTATCTTCAAAGTTCTTGACTTTCTGTGGTCTGTGATCTCAAAGGCGACTGTTGCAAACTTACTGCCTGTGCTATTGTGACATCGACCCTTCAGTCCTGTGATAGACTTGGGCTGTTTTGGTCATTACTGAAGTTTACCTAGCAGCCTCAAAGTCACACGAGCTATTCTTGAGATTGGTCTGTGGTACTCAGGGCATTTTTGTCAAGGGGAAATAGCCTGCCATTTTGCATTCCTTCTAAGCCTCCTGCAGCAGGACTCTTTTCTGATTCTGCCCTTAGCAGAGTTACATGGGAGACCTGAGTTTGGGACCCCCTGCCAGAGGTTCCACTGCATAACCCTAGGAGGCTCTTACCACATCACAGCCGTCTTGTCTTAGTTTGGAGTTCCTATTGCTAGGATGAAACACCAAAACCAAAACATCTTGAGCAGGAAAGGGTTTATTTCACTCACAATTCCATAGAACGTGTTGTTCATCATCAAACATAGTGAGGGCAGGATCTCAGACAGAGCGGGAACCTGAATGGAGCCATGAACTGATGCAGAGGCCATTGAGAGGTGCTGCTTACTGGCTGTCTTGCCATGGTTTGCTCAGATTGCTTTGAAATGGAACCCAGAACCACCAGCTCAGGAATGGGCCGTCCCCCATCAAACATTAATAAGAAAATGCCCTACTGACTAGTCTACAGCCCTATCTTATACAGGCATTTTCTCCGTTGAGGCTCCCTGCTCTCTGATGACTGTAGCTTGTGTTAAGTTAACATAAATCTGGCCAGCCAGCAGAGGTCTAAAGCATTTGTCATGGAAGAAGTACTTTCTTGGATCGATTAACATAAGCCTAAGATAAGTTCAACACTCTTAAGAAGCCACCTGGGTCAAGGCCTTAAATGTTTAACAGATAACACTCAATAAAGGGTCTGCTTGTCTATAACTATGTCTACATGTCTCTATATCTATTTTTCTTTTAAACAGGAGTTACAAAGAGTTTGGGAATGGTATTCCACTTAGGATCTTTAAAATACCCAAATTTGGAGCTGAGGTGAGATGGGGTAGGGATCACTGGGTAAAGTTCTTGCTGTGTGAGTGTGCGGATCTAAGTTCGAATCCTGGCACTTACATAAAAGCTAGGCAGAGTGGAGCACATCTGTAGTTCCAGTGAGTTCCAGGTTCAGTGAGAGACTCTGTCTCAAAAAACAAGGGGGGAAAGACAAGGTGGAGAGTGACAGAAAAGATCCCGTCCCCAACACCAACTAGACTCTCCTGCTCCATGCCTCCACATGCATGCACACACATGCACACACCTCCACCACTCCCCACCCAAACATGTCTGAATCTTTGTTTCCTCACACGCTCCCTAGAAAGATGTTGTAATGACCAAAAGCCAAGGAATGAGAATTCTCTTTGCAGTGATGATGTAGCAAAGAAATAAGCCACAAGGATATGTGATGTGGAATTGTTACCCAGGAAGACACCTGGGAGCCTAAATGTTTGCTAATAGGCTTCTGGTTGAATGAATGTTGTTCTGTCTATACAATGAATTCGGGAAGGCTATTAGAGAGAGAGAATTGAGTCAAGTATACTCCTGTGAGACAATTTCTAAGAAGCATTGTTCACTGGAAAAGAAAGGGACAGAACTATAGGTATAGTGGTTATTTTTTATTTCAAAGACACCATACTTATGTAGATGTATGAAAATATGATTATAACTAGAAACTCCTGAAGAAAATTTGCAAGCAACTGCTGCCCACAGTTACCTGTGGAAAGTATGACCGAGACCCTGGGGTACAATGGACTCATGTGTTTTTGTATTTTTTGGATATTTTATTGAATGCCCAAATTGCTTTTTGAGCTATAATTTTTTTCTAGTATAATAACATAAGCTAAAAGCAACATCCTGACCATAGGTATAGGGTTCTCTCTGCTACACTGACACCCATTATCTGCATTTGGGGATCTCTCTCCTCGTAGCCAGGACTTTGGGGAAGGTGAAGGAGAGTCAGAAGCAGAGTTGAAGCAGACCTCAGCAGCATGTGTCTCCAGGTGCCTGCTCTTGAGGCTGTTAGAAAGAAGCCGGGTGGAAACCACCTTTCCACGCAGGGCCCTGTAGACCAGTGAGCACCACCACCCAATGTCTAGGGCCTGGTGCATTAGCAGTTTGGCCTCACTTGGAGGAGACGGATGGGAGAGAATGGGAGAGGAGAGATGGGCAGAGGTGGATGAGTGAGGGAAAATGGGCATTAAATCCTATTTCCATCATTTCTCGAGGAGTCTAGCTCTAGAGCCTGGGTTGATTATCTGTTTTTAATCTGTCCCAGAGACACCTTCCTTTAGACTGAACCCCACAATGACAATTGTACCGTCCCCTCCCTCCCTGGAGTTACCGATGGTCATGAACCTCCATGTAGGTCTTGAGAATCAAACTCAGGTTCTCTGCAAGAGCATCCAATACTCTTAACCACGGAGCCACCTCTAGCCCCAGTTTTTATTTTTAAATTTAATTTTTTGAGGTGGTTTCAGTATGTATTCCTGGCTAGGCAACCTCAGACTCATGTCTGTACCTGCCTCTGCCTCCTTCGTGCTGGGTGGGGTTAAAGGTGTATACCACCACAGTTAGCTTAAAATTTATAACCCTGGCTAGAACTCACCATCTTATTTCAGTCCCTTCAGTACTTCCTACTAGTATGTACTGTTACAATGGACTCCTTCCTTCCTCCTTCCTTCCTTCCTTCTTTCCTGTGTGTGCTGCTTAGAGATTAAAAGCAGGTGTTTCTGTCAGACATCTTTCACTTTAAATGCTGACCTCTTTCCTTGAACTCAGAGCTCACCAATTTACCAATTTGGCAATTCTGGTTAACCAACTTGTTCCAAGATGCTTGGTCTCCTCCTCCCAAGCACCAGTATGATGAGAAGGCCATTATGCCTATCCAACATTTTTAGAGGTCCTGGGAACCTAAATTTCAGTCTTCATACTTGCATGGCAAATGCTTCGCCCTCAAGGCATCTCCCCAGCCCCTTGCTCTGTGTTTGTTCCTGGCAGTGCATTAATGGGTTGCTTAAAGCTCATCATTCTCTGCCAAGCTGTTTTAGTTGTTTATCAGTCCAAGGGGGTGAGAGGAATCTCTTCTTTCCTGTTGATGTTGCAGGCAAAAACATGAGCCACCTAAACACAAGTGACAACTGTTCCTTCGAGGATGTGGATAAGCTGATGAGTACCTTGCAGCTGGCAGTCCACATCCCCACCTTCCTCCTTGGCCTGGTCCTCAATCTCTTGGCCATCCGAGGCTTCAGCACCTTCCTGAAGAGGCAGCCAGAATACATTGCCACTTCCATCTACATGATTAACCTGGCTGTCTTCGACTTACTGCTTGTGCTCTCGCTCCCATTCAAGATGGTCCTGCCTCTGGTGGGTTCCACCTCCCCAGTCTTCTGCACTCTGGTGGAGTGCCTCTACTTTGTCAGCATGTATGGGAGTGTCTTCACCATCTGCTTCATCAGCCTGGACAGGTTCCTGGCCATCCAGTACCCACTCCTAGCCAGCCACCTCCGGTCCCCTGGGAAAATCTTTGGGGTCTGCTGTATCCTCTGGATCCTGGTATGGATTGGAAGCATCCCTATCTACCTTTTTCCTCGAGATGTGGATAAATACAAGTGCTTCCACAACATGTCTGATGACACCTGGAGTACCAAGGTCTTCTTCCCCCTGGAGATCTTTGGCTTCCTCCTTCCCATGGGCATCATGGGCTTTTGTTCCTATAGGAGCATTCACATTCTCCTGGGCCGTCAGAACTACACCCAGGACTGGGTCCAACAGAGAGCCTGCATCTGGACCATTGCTACCAATCTTATCATCTTCGTGGTCTCCTTTCTCCCGGTACATTTGGGTTTCTTCCTGCAGTTCCTGGTAAGGAACCACTTTATCTCGGAGTGCAGGGTCAAGCAGAGCATCAGCCTGTTCCTGCAATTGTCTCTGTGTTTCTCCAACATCAATTGCTGTCTTGATGTTTTCTGCTATTACTTTGCCATCAAGGAATTTCGCATGGGCATTAAGGCCCACAGGCCTTCCATAGTCCTCCAGGACACCACAATCACCAAGGGCTAAGGGGGATTACCCTTCTCAAGGGAAGGAAATTCCAGTCCCAAATTCTCATAAGGAACATCCAATACTTCTTTGACACTCTCTGAGTACCATCTTTGTTCTTTATATCCCTAAGACCTTTGCACAGCACCCTGATGACTGACATATGTCATACTTGTTTGGGGTTTGCTAAAGAACTAGGTGACATCTTCATTTCTAAGTCTAAAATGTATGCAGTGGAAGAATCAAAACAAGAAAATGTAACTTTAAATGTTTGTTTCTCAGCTTTGCTGTCTTTCCATTCTGTTGGAAGAGTCTGGGAGAAATGATTAGGGCAAAGAATCAAGAGCATTTTGGCAGAGATACAAGGACAGAGAAGAAACAGGAATTCAAGATGAAGGGGGCTTGCACTTTGGTTTTCCAGACCCTTCTGAAGCTCTGTTGGCAATGACCTCACAGAATGATGACAAAGAGGCCTTTTAAGGACTGAGCAAGTTTCCTTCTGCCCTAGAAAGACACGAGAGGCCACCCAAACCTTCTCAGGCCCCAGAGAGGGATTAGATGGATAGAGGGGGCTGTGTGAAGCAGGTCATGGGAAACAGGGGACAGCATGGGGCCATTGGGGACAGAAACTAGAGAAATGACACCCTCGAGGCTGGGACTGGATGTCCCCCTCCCTATTGCCATCTGTTAGTCGTGCTGCCCCAGAACTAAACAACCTAAAACTGATAGCTCTCTTGAAGGTGAGCAGCCTTCTATCTTGGACAGCCTTGAAGTAGTTCATTAGACCTCTCTGGAGGGGGTGAGAAAGAACTGGTTTTAACTTGGTTGAGCCATCACAGAATGAAGAAGGTGTCTTTATTGGGTCCTGGTTGAACAGCTGGCACTGGAAACACTGTCTAGGGACCTGGCCAGGAACTGGAAGCGGGGCTTTCTTCACTAGGCAGCCCAAAGGGCTGGATTGGAGAGAAGTGGTGCGGTCCTCGCTCAGCCGTTCCTGGAGGAACACTGCAGACAGCTGACTCAGGCAGCTCTTCTCACTCTGGCAAAGTGGTTGACAGTGACAGCTGAGGGTGGCACTTGGGATGACTCAGCTGTTCCAGAGAGTGAAGTGATTAGAAGGATAAATTGTGGGGTTTTTTTGCAAGACGGAAGGAGTGGGATGAGAAGACAACCCATGAAACTTCACGTGAAGAAGACACAGGTCTTTAGGAAGAGAAGCAGCCACAGCCCTGTGTCCCACCAGATGAGGCTAGGGTAGGGGTGGGGACCTGGGGGAGGGAGGGAGAAGATGGAGGTGTGGCTATAATCTCGACTCTGCCCCCAGAGCAGAAGAAGGAGGAGGAGCAGGAAGGGAGGGAGAGGAGGGGGGAGGGGGATGGGGAGGGGAAAGAAAAGGAGGAGCTGAGACGGGGAGGGGGGATCGGAAAGGTGGGTAGGGAGGGAAGGGGCAGAGCTGCTTCTTCCTAAGGGTCTATCCTTCCCCTTGGATGCAAGCCAAGGAATGGCAGGTACTTCCAGGGCACGGTGGCTGTGGCAGTGTCTAGGTGGCACTGTGGAGCCACCTGTCGGCCACGGAAGGAAGCGCAAAGGAAGAGAGTGAAGTACGTCGGCAGTGGCTGGACTAAGATCAGAGCCCCGCCTCGGGGCTGGGCCTCCAGGAACCTGTTGGTGGAGATTCAAGGCTATGCAGACCCAGGGATGAGGATCTCAGCCTTGGATGCTGTTTGGTCGCACAGTGGTCTTGGACAGAGATACCATCTGTGACACTGAGCCAGCCTGATTGTCACATACAGCAGAAAGTCTAGGGTTGTTTTATGTTCATCTGTGACTAGGTAGGTCTTGGGACCACCTCCTGCAAGTTCTCTTTGTATAGGGAGCTGTTAGCTCACCCGACAGAGTCAAATAGCCCCCTCCATGTGCAAGTGAGTCTGCCAGTACCCACCATCCCCATCGATGACCAAAGCTAAAACCTGGTGTGGGTATGGCAAGACTCTATGGTGGAAAGGGCTTAGTGTCCCCAAGAGGACCATTATCAAAAATGACAGGAAATGTAGAGTCATAAAGTAAGGAAGGTTAGGACCAGGTTCCTGGTGGTGTACACCAGTGTCAGATTGATGTGATGAGCTTGGACCTGGAGGTAGAGGGGGACAGGGCTTGAGAACCCCCTAATTTATTTCAAAATAGTGAGTGAAGGGAAGGAAATTCTTGTCTATTCCTATTGAGGCTTACCTGGTGTGTGTCCAGATTCTGGGCCCAAGTCCTCAATCCTCTGCCTTCTCAACTGGCAGTTGGCCCAGCAGGGTGGGAAATGGGGAGGGTCAGTGTCAGATTTGGAGGGCAGCAGACTGCCACCAGTGAGTGAGGGAAAGCCGGGTTGGAAGCTATTGTTTATCCAGAAACCTGAGCTTATTTGTATTCAGCCTAGAACACCTGACACATCAGCTCCATGCACAGTTGTGAAATCTAGCACAATTAATTGGAAAACCAATTTGATTAACATGATTTAGCAAATAAATAAATTCATTCAATGCACTGTGACCTTGTCTTGGGCTTCGATTTCTGGTTCCAGAGAAAAACTGGTCTCTAATGGTCCCTACTAAGGGATTCAACAACTGTGGTCCCTTTACCTGGGCACCAAGTGTGATATTACAGGGCACCTATTTCAGGTGTGCAGCTGGTCTTCCCAACTGGTCAGAGCTAGACCTTGGTGTGTGTATGTGTGTGTGTGTGTGTGTGTGTGTGTGTGTGTGATGTCTAGTGGCAGTCACATTGGGTACTCTGTTATCTGTGGTAGTCACTTAGTCTCATAGACCCCACACACCTGGTCCCAGTTCTTTTTCAGCCTGGTTCTCCATCTTGGCCCACCACCACACTGGCTCTGTATACACAAAGGGCCCAATCCAAGGGGCCTTCTGACCACATGTCCTCCAGTGGCTTCCTTCTCTGGCCCGTTATGGCATAAACCCACTTTTCCTCATGGGAATCTCTTCCTCACCTACCAGAGCCCCCAGCAGGAGGGCCCAATAGGCTTAGGCCTAACACACTCTTTTTTTCTAAGTACCTCAAGTTCCAAGATATGACCAGAATGTGGAAGGCTTACCAGGGACATCCTCATTCCTTAACAGTCATTTTCTGTTAACTCTAGTTACCTCATGGTAATCCCCTTGGCTCCCTGAGGATTTCATTGGAGAACATCTATTCACATCAACTGCTTTGATCAGCCGTGTTCCTCACACATCCCCTCCCTGTGGACCCTTCTGGGGAGGATTTGATTAGAAAATGCCTTTTTACATTAGCAGCATTTGCCAGCTCTGTTCCTCACGTGTCCCTGTGGACCTTTGAAGCTGAAGTCATGACGGTAATACAGTGGACATGCCCTGGGTTTCTGAGAACACCCACAGGGAAGATTCTACCCTCTAGAAAGTTACCACGAATCACCAGTAATTTCAAAGATGCTTGAAATGACTGTAGACCCCGTAGCATCTGCAGAGACTCATGAGAATTAGAAAGGTTTGGTTTAATACATCAGCGAGGAAAAGACAGGGTGAGCTTTCTAGCTAGGGACGAAAAGAGTATCACCCAAGCAGGACCCGTATGGAGATGCCACCTGCAAGATCCTCTGTGGTCTGTGGTCCTCAGAGGGCCAGCTACACATTGGACAGCATCCTTTTGGGGCCACAGAGAGGCTGGCTGAAGCCACTGTGAGAATCCCATTCAGAGGACAGGGGATTCAGAGCTTCAGAAAAGTTGATTTTGAGATGCCTCTTGGTAAGGCCAGGCCAGAGCTATTACAGGTGCTGAGGGAACCTGGAGCATGGCAGAGCTGAGCACAGCATGCCCGTCCCTCTTCCCTCTGTGAACTTTGCTGGGGGAGGGGCCTTCACTGTGAGCGACGGCAGAAGTGAGGCCTCCATCCTTTGATCTCTGCAAAGGAAAGACTTCAAAGGAATGCTTGAGGGAGCAACCCCAGAAGTCACCTTTGAGGCCTCCCGGCAGTGCCTTTGCTCTAAGGCAGTCACCTGAGAAACTGTAACCAAAACTTGTCTGCACAGGGTACAATGCAGTCCTGGGGGTGGGAAGAAGTGGAAGAGTGTGGGAGGGGTGTTGTACAGCACAGTCACACACACACACACACACACACACACACACACACACACACACAGAGCAGCTATTTTGGGTCATCTGCAGAGTGGGACCCTGTGAAGAGTCTCTTTTTTCTAAGGATGGCTTTAGATGTTCAAACATATTCCTGTGTTTTCCATCCACATGGCATCTTGGTTGATAGTGAGGAGGGCTAGGCACTCAGGGCTGTTGTTCAGGGATAAACCAGCCCTGACTAAACCTGAGGGTCACAGGAGCTGCTTCCCAGAGGCAGCATCTCTCACACAAGCTGGGCCTGCCCAATGAACAGGACAGATGCAAGGGACCCAGTGCTGGTGGCCAAGGTCCAGGGAGAAGAAGACAGGGTTCCTCCCTTGCCTCTCCAGTAGAGAGGTCCTAGAAGCCAGGGGCCTTTGGAAGGTTAAGGAAGGCTCTAGATAAGCTTCAGGGTAGGGAATATTTTTTTTTAGTGAGACTCCAGTAGCATCTGGTAGATGAGGAGACCCCTTCCCCATAAACACACGAGATAGGCTGATTCACCTAAGTGCTGGGAAGGACCATTTCAGCTGCAAGAAGCCTCTGTCCTCCCCCACCTCTCTCTCTCTCTCTCTCTCTTCCCCATCAAGGGGTATTGCTGTAGAATGGGGCAGGGGCAGGTACCAAAACACGGGTACTTAATAGATTTGCCTGTGCCTGCTGGACCAGAGGGTCAGAACCATTTCAGAACCAAGCAGGCAGAGGGGCTTCTGGCATTCATGGAGGGTAGCATCAGGTCAACATCCCTGGAGTGTCATAGACAATTTAACTCCAGAGGCTGGTTTGTTTAAGTCGTGGGACAAACACAGATGAAGGTTGGTGGTTAATAGAGCTTAGCTGTTGCTATTTCCTCCCTGGGATTTTACTCTGCAGAGTACTCAGATATTAAAGATACAGCCAGGATGGAGTGTACAAGGTACCACTCACGTAGCAGAAAAACATTTCTCACCGTTGTGGAGGGTGACTGGGCAAGTGTTTACTTTTTACTGTGTCAGCCTGTGGCAGAGAGAAAACAAGCTTTCTGGAACCTTCTGACAAGGATATTGGTCTGTTGGGGTCAGACTCCACTGTTAGGGCTTCATCTTTCAGTGCTCTCCTAAAAGTCCAGAGTTGGGCTTCAACATTCAGTCCATATGCTTCTACTGTGTGAACTTGAATAGATATATGCTTCCTCCAGCTCCTCAAGTTGACTACACCCAGCTCTGAGCTTCATGACATTTTACATACCACCTCTGTCGTCACTGAGATCCCCTCTTTCTCTGGGAATCCTGCATGAATTCTAGCAAGAGAGGACCTGCTGAGACAGCTCAGTGGTTAGAGCGCTTGCTGCTCTTGAATAGGACCTGGGTTCAGATCCCAGAACCTATAGAGAGTGACTCACAACACACACAAATAGAAGAAAGATAAGACTTTAAAAATAAGTGAGGGTAGCTGGAGAGATGGCCCAGCAGTTAAGAATACTTGCTGTGCTGTGCTTCCAGAAGACCTGGGTTTGAGTCCCAGTGGCCATATGGTGGCTCACAGCAGTCTGGAAGTCTAGTCTTAGGGAGACTAGATGCCCTCTTGTGGCCTTCTCAAGAACTGCATGCACATAATTCAAAGCACCCAGACACATAAAACAAGCAAAATTAAATAAATAGATAGATAGATAGATAGATAGATAGATAAATAAAAGAGGGTCCGGGGCTGGAGAGATGGCTCAGTGGTTAAGAGCACTGAATGTTCTTCCAGAGGACCTGAGTTCAATTCCCAGGAAAACCACATGGTGGCTCACAACCATCTATGATGAGGTCTGGCGCCCTCTTCTGTAAAACTGTATGCATAATAAATAAATAAAATCTTGAAAAAAAAGGAACAAAATGTAAAAAAATAAAAAATAAAAAAAATAAAAGAGGGTCCTTAACTGTGAAATTGTGTGTGTGTGTGTGTGTGTGTGTGTGTGTGTGTGGCAAGTGGTGACACAGATCCAGTGCCCAATGGCCAGGCCTGTAAAGGAAGGCTTCCATGTTACAAGGTTACAAGGCTTTCTTCTACAGTCCCCACAGGGTTTCAGATTGCCCCTCCCACCAACTCAAATGTCTCCTCCAGAGGTCCCACCCCAAAAACATGCCTTGGAGACTGGCCATCTTCCCTGGGCCACTGCCATGTGTTCTCCTTACAGATCTTGTGGCACATACTCCATTTGGATGTGGGGCTCCAAAGCCTGGCTTCCTTCAAGACAGACAGAAGCCTGGAGATGTTCAGTGTACATGGGTTTAGTGCCTACCCTGTAATCATGATCCTGGTGGGGAAAATGGAGCCATAGTGTCAGGGTGATGAGGAACTCCAACATCGTCATTGAAACGGCTGGCATTTGTGTTTCCTGGGCAACGCCACATCTACTCCTGAATGGAACAAGGACAGGACAGAGGCTGGCAGCTCCCTGGGTACCAGTGGTTCCTGGTGACTAGTCTAGGGTGACTAGGAGCCCACTCCTGCAACAGGCTTTGTTTGGGATGCTTATACAGTGCCTTACCACCTTCCAATAGGTCAGTGCTCAGCACTGTGAGTGGAAAGATTGATGTTTAAACAAGATGACTGGGAGCCAACCCTCTCACCTGCTAGTACTGGCACTTGGCTGTTACGTGGGTGTCCGCAGGCATCCTGGGGTCTGTAGTGTGAATAGTAGGATTGTGGGGTTCTGGTCTGAAGCCTACAGACCTCTTGTTGCACACACTACTACCTACTTCTCCTCTCCCTGAAGACGTCCTGCCAAGGGCCTCAAGGGAGACACCTTGACCTGATGGAGAAGCCATAGCTCATCCTTCTTTAGGGTTCAGCAAGCAAAGCTGAGCTTCCTTTTGGTGCACTAATGAAGACCCTGGGCAATTTGAAGCATCTAAAGGCAGTCTTCCTGTCTGAAGAACACAGGGGCTAAAACAATGAATTTCAGCCGTATAATTAATGTGATGGTTTTTGTAATCCAAGTCAGTGGGCAGGTCACACTAGTCACACTGTCTTCTTTATAAATGGTATTTATTAATCTTTGTACCCTCCTACGAGTTACTGTCATCAAAAAATCCATCTGCCATAGATGTCCTTACCTGACCTGCCATGAAAATTCCTGGGGACCCCTAAATGCCATCCAATTATATCCAAGGCCCACCCACTCCAGCAGAGGCTGCCTTTGGCGTAGCTGTGAGTTCAGAATCACTACCTTCGGATCCCTTCCTTCAGCCCTGTTTTCTGAGGAATGGGAAGGTGGTGCAAAGCTATTATTCAAAGGCAACCAAGAGAATCTTAGCAAGCAGGCCTTACAGTGAGCTCCTTCATCCTTGCCAAGCTAGGTAGGCTGCAGCTGAAACTCAGAGGAAGGCAGCA